>QARZ01040349.1:0-33872 GCA_013407115.1 Glycine latifolia | reverse complement strand
AAATGGAATTTCTTTTTAATTATTTTACAACTTTTGTATACTAATGAAATGGAATTTCTTTTTAATTATTTTACAACTTTTGTATACTAATGACTTTAATGTCATGAAATAAGTTAATGAACATGTCTTCAACAGCAATTGTTCTTCTGGAACAGAGTCTAGCGGCAGAGAAGGCAGGTTTGGCTGTAAACAAGAAAGGTTTGACTTTCAAAGAACTTCTCCAGCAAACATCTCATCACAATTCAAAAGTTCGGAGAGGTATATTTATTTTTTATAATATATTGTAATTATACAATTGCCTTTAAATGTACTTATTAGTGTCATTAATCCTCTACAGAACTATAGAACAAATTCTGTATGTTTTAAACCGATAAAATCTTCAAAAATATTAATCTTGATAAGCTGAGTTGAACAATATTTTTCAGCTTAATAGAGATTAACTTATTAAGCTATTAACCTTAAAAGTTAGAGGCCTGTTTATACTTGTCCACTGGCTACTAAAATGTGATCATTTGGAGGGAATGTGACTGATTGAATTACTTAGATAATTCTAGCCATTTATTACAATTATAATGTATCTTGTGTTCGTATAATTAATAGAACTTTTTTATGAATTGAAATAACAATGAACCTTGGTTTGGAGCTGAAACACTAAACCAAAACCTGGTTCTGGTTTAGTTTTAAATTTTTTAGGAATGATAACTCAAGTTGGTTTGAGTTTAAGCTTGAAGCCAAAAAATCAGTACCATGGACACTGTCAATATTAATCATTATTCCCAAATCTGTCAAAAATAAAATTAAGCAGCCATTAATTATATTGTTTGGAACTTATGAAAGTTAATCTAATGGCATGTCTTGATTGATTTAATGTCTTGTCTTGGTTTCTATTCCTAATATACTCTTATTCCTTTTGAATTGTAATAGCACAGATTAATGTCATTGCTTAATTTAATTCAGTTAAACATTCAAATTTTCATTCAAATTTGGTAATCCTCATATTAATACTATTTCTTTTCCACCCTTTAAATTATAGATGCATTGAATGGTATTAAGGATTTATTCACCAGATATCTAGATAGCCATTTATTACAATTGTAATGTATCTTGTGTTCATATAATTAATAGAACTTTTTTATGAATTGAAATAACAATGAACCCAAAGCTGAAACACCAAACCAAAACCTTGGTTCTGGTTTAGTTTTAAATTTTTTAGGAATGATAACTCAAGTTGGTTTGAGTTTAAGTTTGAAGCCAAAAAATCAGTACCATGGACACTGTGTCAATATTAATTATTATTCCCAAATCTGTCAAAAATAAAAATCTGATGAATTTGGGAAATTTGCTTAAATTATTGCGGCAATTTATTTCTTAGTGTTGTTGGGAAAATACACTGCAATTCATTACATTTCTATTTCCCATGGTTTTTCATGATTGGTTTCTGTGCCATCATTTTCTTTATCTATTTCCTAGGACGTTATTATATTCTTCATCTGCATGCTTTTATTCTTCAATTGTTGCTGAAATTGAGTTCTATATCTCTCTCGTTATTGTAGTTGTATTTTTGTATTTGATGCTTAGAATTCACTTATCTTGTTTGCATGGTTAACAGATTTTTCAGAATTATGAGTTTATTCTAGTGAGGAACCAGTACTATTTACAGGACAAAGGAAAACTAAAGGATGTTCTTGCTGGGTTGGTTCGCAGCTTGTCACTCCTGCCATGGAATAAAGAAGAAACTCACAATAAGGTATTTTCTTTTCGTTTAGCTGTGAAAATTAGTAAAGACTCTTTTACATGAATTGACAATACAATTGTAAATGCTCTGTCAGTCTTTTTAATTTAAGTTTTGCTATTTCTATGCATGACATAAACCTCTTTGCATTTTTATTTTAGCAATCTCTTTCTTTTGTCATTTCATTTCCACTTAGCTTTATGATTAAATTGGTTGATTTATGTGCAAATGAAACTTGTAACTTCTTCTCAGTATACATGTAGTACTTTATAATCTTGCACAACTCATAATTTCACAATACTATTAGGATAAATACATATACTATGAATAGAGTGGGAGTTATGACTATGATTTAAATTTTTGGCTTTTCAGACCTGGTGAGTTTCTGCTGTGTGAAACATCTCATTGTGATTAATGTTGACTTTATTTTATCTTCTGTGCATTCACCAATTTATTTCTAATACTTTTTCTAATTTTAATAGGATGCTACTGAACGAAGGGTATTGCATGCCTATGAAGATGATGTGTCTATTAGCAAATAACTAATTGACTGCTGTTGCATGAGATTGCATAATTTTCAAATATTTAAAAGTGTTGTCAAGCTTTTTATGTTCTTAATAATTGTCTGACAGTCCGGTTCTATGCTTTATCTGTTTTTGTAGGTTTTTCTTATATCATACAGAATTTGAAGGATCTAGTGCCAGTATTAATAAATAGTTTCCTGGAATTAATTCCATTGGTTCATGCTATGAAAAGTCTTGAAGGGAAGTCTTTTGGTTGTATGATATCCATTCTTCATAGCATATATCTTATAGTTAGGTCTATTGCTTATGGGACTGATAAGGATTCAGAATCCCCAAGTTCTCAACGTGGTCCTGATGCAGCTGTATGGGATGTTAACATCTCTTCTGCATTCTTGAAGAAATTATTCCCTCGTTTCCCCCTCAACCCAGTTGATCATCTTTCTGAAAAGGTGTGTGTGACTGTGTGTTGATTTTACCCTTTAGTGGGGACTGGTGAGTAGAACAATAATTGTAAAATTAGGGTCTAAAGAGAAGATAGAGCTATTCATATAAAATTGGCATGTTATGGTCAAGTATATTTCAAAAATAAATTAGTTTACCCCTATAAAAAGTTTGTGGTGGATTACCCTTTTTCTGCTGTGTTGTGGTGATCTGGTTCCATTTGTGACATGGAGTTGGGGGAAGCAGCAGGACTGTGATATTCCTCTAATTTCAAATAAACTAATTCTTTCTTCTTTTACTTTGCAGGATTGTGATAGGTTGCTTCACTTGAACATGATCGTTGCCAAAATATTTTTTGAATTAAATGAATGGATGAGTCTTCCTCCTAATTTGTTGGTTACATTTCTAAAATTTTTTGAAAATGCTTTGCTTGGGAAGGTTTGATACATTACATAATGCTTTTTAAGTTCCTTATCAGTTGAAAATCGTGGTCATTCTACATCTGAAATTGACTTGAATTGTTAGTATACAGTTATGCAGGGCTACACAGTCTGGTAAGGCTGTCTGGGAAGAGTGTTTAGTTCAGCTCCTTTCATTTATTCCTAAATTTGTTTTACGTGGGGCAAGCTCTTGGAAATCATGTCTTCTTGAGGTTTGACTTGACAGTTGCCACATGAATTCCAAATAACTTTTTTTTGTTGGAACTTTGGAAGCCATTAATTTGGATATTCTGATTTTCTTTATTATACAGTGGCTTTCGGTGTCTTTTTAGTTTTTGTTATACGTTGATATGGTATGTTTTCAATTTCTTCAATAATTAAAAAAATGTCATCTTCTATTTTTAATTGTTTCCTGTTTCCAAGATGTTGTGAACGATATGGTAAAAGCATGATTTTCTTGTTTTCACCATCTCCCAGTCCCTTGTGAATTCTTGAAAATAATAAAGGGTGACCTTTTTGTTAATCAGTGAAAATATATTAACTAAACTGTAAACAGTAAATAAACTGAACACTGCATTAATTTTCTAGTTTTGTATTATTTTGTACCATGTTTATGGTAATTATATCTTTCCTTTCCAAAGGTTTTGATGTTGCTATTAACATGGAATTGTGGCACTTGCAGGCTTTTACCCAGACATTTAGGGAAAGCAAGCCAGGTTCCTTGCTGAAATTGGGCTGTGTTTCTGTTATTGAAGATATGCTAGCTCCTGTAAGTTTGGCATCATATCATTCTAGGAACTTCTTTGAAATGAAATTCTTGACTGTTGGATTATCTTTTGAAAGCAATTTATTTCCTTCCTCTTCTCTCCCTTTCCAGATTAACATTTATGTTTGACTTTGGTTCAAATCTAGATTGAAAGCATGTTTGCCAAAAGCTTGTTTTTCAAAGAGACAAGCAATCCAGAAAGTTTAGAACTACTTCAAGATGCTTTACTTGCATGGATTAGAGAGCTCCCTCCGTTGCTTATCCAGCTTGGAGATAAACACCCAGCCTGCTCCTAGGTAGTCATTATTTTGATTTGATAAGCAGTTCATTATGTGAAATTCCTGGATTTAACAGAATTTTGAGAGATCAATGTGCTTTAGTATTGATCTTAAATCTGCAATTTAGTATCTTGTTTTACCTAAAATGTTCAATGTTCATCATAGGTTGTGTTACGCCTTCATCTTCATATTGGACAACGTTCTTTGTTTAATTCATCACTTGTTTGCATGTATGACAACACACAGTACTCATTGCAAGATTTTTATTGTACATGTCAAGGAGGTAAACATGAACATGCTGTTGACATCAGTATTAATAATACAATACCTGTGAGTTATTCTTTGGCTTCTAATTTTTTGACTCAGGACAGATATGTTATGGTCCTTTTCTCAGGCTTCCTAGAGAATCTCAAGATCTCTCTTTATGTATCCTTTACTATTTCTCTTATTTGGACCTGCCTATTTTAAAGTCAATAGTTTGTTGCTGCCTAAGTAAGCTTTTGCGCATGTTTTAAGTTTCACCGACTTGATATTTTTTAATTAATATTAGTTCGCCATATCTCTTCACTTAACATTTTACCTACTATCATTTGCATAATTAATGTTAAATCTTTTTAAATTTTACCATAATACATGATGGCAAGTTATTGAAAGGCTTATCATTTAAATTTAAATATAAAACTTTAGAGAAAAAGGCTGTCTTTGAATTAGTTGAATGTGAGATTTAGTTATTTGAGGAGAATAAGTGTCCAACTTTGTTATTTCTTTACTTATAGTAATATTAATAAATGTGAGAGATATTACATAGAAGTCCAACTACTTTGATTTATTTTTTTTGAGGAATTTTTTTTGGAAGCATCTTAGTCTATGCCCTCAAAGATTTAAGTAATATTTATTTAATAAAAAACATGTAATTGGTGTGTCATCAAATAAAAAAAATGAAGATCTTTTGATTCAGACAAATGTCAACTTGACCATTCTATAGGTGCTTACACCCTACTTTTGAGCTAGGACTTGATTCTTTTTTTTATTTATCTTGCATTACTTTAGTGTTGTTGCCTACATCTGCTATCATTGCAATTTTGTTGGGTTGAAATCTAGTAATGGAACATTGCAAGTTTCCCAAAGAATACTTGTGCTGTGACATGATGTTTTGATGTATTTTCAATGTTGTTGTCTTATTGTTCTGTTAAATGTGGGATGAGACTATTATTCTTGTTATTGTTGTGTTAACATATTTAGTTTCCCAAAAAAAATTAATAGGTGTTCTTTGATTATTTCTTTTATTTTCTATGTAGAACTCAGAGCAGATCAGTATGACAATTGAAGGAAGTTCTGAAAGACAATGTGTTTTTGAACGATGGAAAATCTTAAAAGGGATAACAATTGTCAAGAAGGATGTTCTGAAGTGAGAAACTGGTTCATGTATGTTTTAAAGCTTGCTAGCAAATTTTTCTGACATCATTCATCTTCATGTCATTTTATTATTTATTTTTGTTGGAATTTCGTATTTTGATGTCTAGTGTGTACCATACAATAATACATCTTCAGGAATTTCAGAATAATTCTAGTGCCGTTTTTTGGTTTGTTCACTTATCAGGGGTGAGGAGTGTCATTGGGACATGTCTTCTAGTGTCTCTTGCTTTTATGTATGACCTTTTTGAATAGAGTCATTCGGCATAAAGATGACCTCACCTGCAATATTGAATTTATAAATCAATGTTTATCGTCTTCCCTTCTTTCTATCACTTTGTTCAGCTTAATCTTGCTAATAATTTTTTTTGTTTCATTTGTGTGCATTCAACCTTTCAAATGAATCCTACCAAAGTTTATCTAAGTATAATAGAAGCAACAGTGGAGATATTGTTATGGTTCAAATCCATAACCAAACCTTTTTCAAGATAATGAATTATCTTGTCTTAAAATGGCCCATTTTACACTAAATTGTCAATACAGGAACACCTTTCCTGTAATATTGTAATTCATTTCATACCTTAAAATTGTCACCTGTTTTTTTGGCTGCATAAAGTTCAAGTAGAGTGCTTATGGCATGCAATTATGCTACACATATTGGTGCAGATACACATCCCAAAAGCAAAATGATCCCTAGTATGTTGCAGGCCACAAAGCTTCACCGTAGAGGATGTAACTATCTACACATAGTAGTATATACAATCACAAAATACTGAAAACCTTTATTAAAACTCACAATTTTGTTTTATCCAACCAAAAGAAATTCTTGCAGATAAGTAATAGTTATGAACAGCAAGCTTCAAAATAGCAATCAATAGATGTTCATGATCACCAAGGTTGAACCTACCAGGAAACAAAGAACTTCCGTTATGACGTTATCAATATCTTCCTTGAATAAAGACATAATCCGTTGCAATTTAGCATCTTTGTGCATCAACAAAAGTACAGAAGTGACAGCATTCACCATATTCAAACAGTTCCTTGTATGTTGAGTGCATTTATCAGATATCGATGACAAACTACTTTCAGTTATAGCTGATCCCATTCTCTTCAACACAAGATTCATAGGTTTATGGCACCGATCAAACAAGAAAAAACAAGGTAGGAGATAATAATGGCAAGTACTTTGAATGGAGGGAGTCCCCTGTTCATCACCATCTTCTGGAATGCATTGTGGTACAGTGAAATATATGATCAATTCATATCAGCAAAAATTAAGATCCATTGCTTTAGGAAAAATAACAAAATAAAACTAAGATAACTTACTAGAATCAGAAAACATACAAGGAATCCAGCAAAAAACTAAAATATATATAATAATTAAATCAATTCATGTTGTCAACAAAAATTAAAACCCAATGATGTAAAAAAGAAAAGAAAACGATGATAAATTACAAGAAGCATGTACTAGTATCAGAAAACATAATAGGGATCTAGCAGATGTAAAATAATAATTGATAGGTATCTCTAGAGCGCAGAATGAAAAGATCTTGGTTATTTGTTACAAATAATACGCTTGAGATCGAAGGGTTAGTTTTATATACCCTCAACTAAGGAACCTTCAGCCATTAGAAAAAACTAAATTAATGCAAGAAAAATAAAAAAGAATCAAGTCCTAGCTCAAAAGTAGGGTGTAAGCACCTATAGAATGGTCAAGTTGACATTTTTCTGAATGAATTCTCACTTCAGTTAAAACTGTGATGTTGATATCTCTTGTTAGATTATTCCAAAAACAATTATCAACAAAGGAAAGAAACCAAAATCAATCATCTGGAAAGTAGGTTGAGTTTAGAAATTATTCACACCATCACCACTAAATTAATAATGTCTCGTAGATATTTTGCAGATTCTGCATTTCTTTTTAAAAATTGTCAATCTTTATTTAATATAGTAAGATATCATACCAATCAATCATAATATTTCAAAGACGTTCTAAACAATTTGACTTTCAAAACAAAATAAAGTGAGACATTTATGTAGGCAACAACATAGCTTCAAACATATTGATGGCTTGTCAGAGTTTTTGGCAGCATACGCACCTGCACAGCATCCATCAGATATTCAGAAAGATGCTTGCCTAGAATGATAATGCTTCGTTCAGAAAGTCTTGTGGGCTTGGAATCCAGATTAACAAGCATTCTCAGGAGAGAGCAACTATTATCCAAGGAAGGCTTTTGTGGCTGTGGTAAAAAATATCAGTAAGACAAATGGAGAAATCATTTTTCTACTTACTATCTGATCAATTATCACTCTCTCTATTATCCGCAGAACAAGAGAATTGTCACCCATCTGTGCCATGTATCTGCAGAACAAGTGTGCCATTGACTTCAAAGTTTGGCGGAGTGGGTCACTCTTGAAACCAGCAGAACCGATTTCTGCAAAATTAAAAAAGAATAACATTTCTGATGGCAGAAGACTGACCTACCAAAAGCAGGTTTAAAAAATTGGTAAATATAGCTGTTTCAATAACCATAGATAACTAAATTAACTTTTTCTTGGCCGGGGATGAACACAACTTTCCTCAATTCAGTAGCTTTTCTAGCTCACGAACATGGAAAAAATGTCATATATATATTGTCATTTACAAGTTACCAAGAAGCCAAATATAGGTGGCAGGAATGCTAATTGGATAGATAAGTACAGATGAAAATTAGCAAGTAGACATGGAGAAGGGTAACCTATTATTGGGCTTACTGTGCCTGCAGTTAGGAGTTAACAAATAAAGAGGAGTGGTAAGTGTAAGATGTGAATTGGAGGGAAGAGAAGGAGAGAAGGAGATCATAACAGAATGGATAGCTAGAAGGAGAGTGGTGGAGGGAGATGTGAGGATCATACTAGGGGGAGAGAGAATGAATATTTGAGGGAAGGTAGCAGAATGAGAGGTATGAGGATTCTTGAGTGAAAAATATCTGGCTAGGCTGAGTGAAGAAGGGGTTCTTCCTCATGAAAGGGATTATTCTTACTCCAGTTTTCTTCATTTTCATTCTGCAAGGATCTCTGCCTCTACAGTCTAGTTTTCCTTTTAATTTTCCTTAATTCCATGTTGTAACAGAAGTTTCCCCTCCCTCTGATTAGTCCTGTTACATGGAATATGTTGTTTTGCATTACCAATTTCAACCCCTTCTAGTTTTTTCTGATCACTACTACTGAGTATAATGTACAAAAGCTCTAAATTGGAAAAGTGAAACAAGAAATGGATATTATCAGAAGTTATAAGTTCAAACAAGTTGTCCAAATAAATCTTTGTAAGCTACCAAGGGAAACTTTGAAACGCAAGACCAAGGTGATGAGAACACTCAAGTAATCTGCAATTTTTTTATGTCCTTCTTTATAGGCTAAATGGAGAACCTCTACGATCCTAAATAACACATAGGGATCTAGATCCGCACCTGCAATAAGTACAAACAAAATTAACATTCATAAGCTTTAAGCCAGAAATGTGTACAGAATTTTATATCATTAGTATCTGAATTGTAATCAAACTTTAAAGGCATTGGCTACATTGCACATTAAAAGCACTGGCACAGGATGTCGTCATGTTGTCCACCCTTCTGGGCGGTATTTCTGTGCTGAACTGGGACCGCCCTGATGGTTGACATGCTGTCGGGGGCGAGACTCGCCTTGAGTAGTCTCGTTTCTTGTGAGTGGGGAATGCTCGTCTCCCTGTTGATGTCTCGTTCCGGCCTCTGGCTATTCACGATCAGTTTTCAGCCTCTGAATTTCTTCCTGGTGTCTGCGCTCCATCTCCGCCATGCGGTTTTGGAGTTGTTGAAGGGTGTCGGCGTTCTTCATGGTAGTCTGCGGAGGATCGGACGCCTCCACAGGAGTGTCGTGTCTGATGCTAGAACGCGTGCTAACCATTGATGGATGTTCCAGCGGTTCGTGAGGGTGCGAGGTCGCAGGGTATGTTATACCACGGCCCCACGGTGGGCGCCAAACAAGGTTGTCAGAATCGCGATTCTACGTAAACTCGTGGAGGCCTAGTTAACTCGACTCGTAGAATTGTAAGAGTCTACTTTAGACAAAAAGAGAAGTAAATTACCTATATATAAAAAGGCAAAAACAGATGGAAACAAACAGAAAACTGTCTGCAAAACCATTTCCAAGTCTATTTATTACTTAATCAAGAAAAACTAAGCATGCCCAAGTGCCCAACAACAGCGAACATGTTAAACTAACCTAGTGAACATGTTAAACTAACCTGCCAAATTACCAGTCAACGATGAATTCATTTGAGCAAGAAATATTATACACTACACTAGCATAGTGTTAAATATCAGCCCATAGTGAATGAGGAAATGGCAAAACAAATTATAGGATCCTGCCTGGTTTTTCTTAATTTTAAATATTATACACTACACTAATCACTATAATAAAATAGAGAAGAAATTTGATAAGTAAAGCATGGTAATCTGGTTGATCAGTAAATTGATTATAATCTAGATTAGATGAAGGAATACTCTAAATAAACAAGAACTAAGCATTGAACAATAACAACTCACCTCTATCCCACCAATGCAAAAGAGAACCACCAGAACTTCAACAAACCAGAATGACATTAATTTATACAGCATAACCAAGAAGCAATCACAACAAATAAAATTGCTGCCACAGTACTGATTTCCACATAACCACTGGAACATAGTTGCTTTCAAGTTAATGGTTTATGTTATAAGACCTAGAGTTTAATTTCATTTAGAAACATCACATAAATATAGGAGATGTCGCTACCTGAAATTAAGAGATGCTAAAGACAAGCTCGAAGAACAATAACCCTTTAACATAATTGATCAAAACAAGCTGATACAATACATTAACACTCATCATGTTACCCTCTCTAGTCCCTACCCAAGAAAGGGGCAAAATTTCCAGGTCATAAAAGTGTGTGTGTGTGTGTGTGGCTCAGTGCCTGTTAGGGGCAAAATTCAGAATTCAGAACAGTATGTGTGTGTGCCTCAATGCTGGTTAATCCCACCATTGTTGTTCTTGTTCATGTGCCTAAACCTCTTTAAAACCATTGTTGGTCCATTCAAAATCATGGCCTTGTATGGACCAGAGAAGTAGCAATAGCGAAAGAAAGACAAAGCCATGGACTGATCAAGCTTGAAGTACAAGAAAGAAAAAATTAACAAAGTGGCTTGCTTATTTATTTGCTTATTCAAAATCACAGTTGAGTCTCTAAGCAGGTAGAAGAAGCACACAAACTTACCAAGCACAGAGGCACGATGGAGCAATGAAGATGAGCACGACGAAGGCATGGTGCACGAAGACGACGACAGCTCGCACGAAGTGAGGAAGAGAACGCGAGGAAGAATGCAATCCAACTCGGGAAAACCTACTTGGACTCGGGAAAATGGTGCCGTTTTGAATTAATTCAGACTCGCGGACTCGCAATCCAACTCGTGATTCTACGTGGAATCGGGTGATTCTATGTTGAATCGTATGATTCTACTTGGAAATCAAGTTTGCTTCCGATTTAACTCGCCGAGGGGTGCTGGACTCGTGGAATCGTCCGAGTCTGCGAGTTAACTCGCGATTTTGATAACCATGGCGCCAAATGTTCTTGCTAAAATCTGGAAATTTCACGTATGATGACAAGTGGGTTCCAAACTCTGCACGTCAGATGCCACGTTGTCTTTATCAAGAAGGGGGACCTACAAAACAAAGGAAAAGACTCTGACGCTCAAGTAAGAACATTAATTATTGTAGAATAATTAAGTAAGAGAGTGAAGAGTTTCCGAGGGTGTCTCGAATAAATGAGTGTATTTCAACCTAGAATGGGAATGTCTTCAAGGTTTAGAGAGAACTTGTATTTATAGCGTGGAGTGTGGGTTTGGGCATTTGTTTGTTAGTGATCTGTTAATAACAGGTAGTTATGTAATTTGAATTGAAGATAATGTGTACCTTGTAGATATGTTGTTACTTGTAGATAAGTAACCACTTGTAGATAATTGAAGAGATAATAAAAGATAAGGTGGTTACACCATTTTGAATAATAAGGCATAATGGATATGCTGTCGATAAGGAGATAGTTACTGTTCACGTCCGCGCTCCTGTAACAAGGCTGACACAGAGGGCGGACGGACGTATCTTCAGTGTGTCAAGGTTGACACTTGAGGCGAAAGTGTACATGGTTACTGTAGAAGGGTTGACACACAGGGTGGACACATGTATAGTGACTCCACAATAACGTCCACGTGTAATTTTACCTTTTTTACAATACAAAAGTCAATAAATTATTAATGTGTTTGGAACCACACATGTGTGACTCCCAAATAAGGGTATGAAATGACAATAGTAGTTCGGTATGAAATTCATTAATTCAATGAATCAGACTGAAATGACAGGAAGAACATTGAGAAAAATGTAAATAAAGGCAATAACTATTAATGTGCTTGGAACCACACGTGTGACTTCCATAAAAGAGTTTGAAATCCTAATGGTGGATTTGCTCCTTTTGTTTATGTTTGGATGGTGCAATATTTTTTTATTTTATTTTAAAAAAATATTTAACTAAAAGTAAAATATTAATAAAGTTTAATTTATAATATAGTTTTACTACAAAATTATTTTTGAGATGAAAGTTTCTAATATAATTCATTTCACTTTAAACTCACCTTTAACCAAAGTCAGCATATAAATTAATTAAGTTTGCAAATGCTTTCTAATTCACAGCATATCAATTTATATGTTAAATTCATTTGTATGAACTATATGACGTTAAAGACTTTTGAAACTTGCTAGCTGATTAATTATTTTATTTTCTTTCAAACTTATCTTAATTTAGTAAAAGTTGTTGTGTTATGTATGTAACAATATTTTTTTTGTAGTTTAACACGTATTTGATAGCTATGAATGTTACTGTGTGATGCTCTTGATCACATTTAGTGGATACACTTCCAATATTGTAAGAAAAAAAATTATAATGTGTGACATACAAAATTTTTTAACTTTCAATAAGGTTGGTTGGATCATGGATGCTTAAAGAGAACGAAAGACAAAAAAAATCATAAATTCAATTTATATATGTCATTCAGTTTGTATCCTTTGAAATCTATTTTGTGTCTCTTAAAATCATTCTGTTTTATTTATTGTCATTAAGTAAACAAGGATTGAATTGTTTGGATAAAACTAAACGTATATTCCAAATTTGAAATGTATATATGCATGAGAGTAAGGAGGAGGGAAATAGATATATGTAACATATGATGTGATGGGAAATGCAAAAAGGATAATAAAAAAATAAGGAGTAAAAATAAGATGAAAGAAAAATTGAGTGTATTATAAATATATATAATAACATCTAGTTGTTCTACAACAAAAATGGAGAATTTTGCACGGAAAAATGATATCTAAAATTTATCATAAAAGCAGCATGAACCTACATTGAGCAATTGGCCTCACTCAATTTGAATTTTTTTTTAATTTTAATATTTCTACAGTATTGACTATTAAGTTGTTATTTAATAAGTTATGTTCACACACAAAAAAGCTTACCGTTAAGTTTTATTTATCTACATTATTCAAAATAAATAAATCATGTGAGGTAAGAGATATTATTTTGTACTGGCTGTCCAAATCTTTGGATCCGTCACTGCGCTTAGTTTAAAGGTGCATTATTTTGTTTTTATTGCTGACGTTTAGCTTTATCTTTAGACAATATGTGGTAATTTTATTTTTATTAGATTCTTGTTCATGTAGTATATTGAAATGTAACTAGTGACTCTTGTTATTTTCTTGAACTTAGGATGCTCATGTGCAACCATCATTGGTAATTGTGTATTTTGGTGGCAATGATTCTATTGATCCTCACCCATCAGGCCTTGGTCCTCATGTACCCCTTGAAGAATATGTTGAAAACATGAGGAAGATTGCTAATCATCTTAAGGGTAATAAATAATTAATCTTCCACATCAAAGTTTATTCATCATATCCACCCCAATATATTAATATAAACCTTATATTATTCGAATAATATTATTATTACGTAATTATTTAATTTGTTGGTGCAATTAATGTTTGACACAAATCATAATTCTTGACAGAGCTTCTCGGACCATTATTCGCATTATATTCTCACCTCTCCTCCGATCAATGAAGAACAAATCCGCAGAAAGCTCAGGTTCATAAATACGCTTCATATTTGCTTACTATAATGTTTGCACTCACTAGCTCCACACTTATACATTTGTAGCTACTAAAAGTAACACATTAATTATCACTACATATATATCTCATCTACCCTTAAATTAACTAGCTAGAATGCATATCAGAATCCATAAACTCCTTGTACTCCATCAGTTTTCTAATGAATTTTTGGCTGCACGGAATCCAGTGCAACGCAATCATGAAGAACCAATGAATCCTGTGGAGAGTATGCAGATGCGTTAATGGAGCTTTGTGAGAAGATGAGTATCAAGGCCATTAATCTGTGGTCTGCTATTCAAACAAGGGATGACTGGTTAGATGTTAGTTTCACGTAAGTACATATGCTCTTAAGGAAGTAAAAGAAGAAAACATTTTATTGGAATAAGTAAAAATACACTCTCTTATAATTTTTAATAAAAATGTTCTTATTTTAATTCCTTATCCATTATCCTAGGACACTAGTTAGTATATAAGACCCTAAAAGATTAAGTATTTGACTTTTTGGAGTGGTTATATAACTATTAACTTCCTTTCTAATTTTGAAATTCTTGTAGTGAAGATTTAATTATCGTATTTTTCAACAAAAAATGTTCTCATATGTATATTCCTTATAAATTAATTGAGAGAAGCACAAATAAGCATTTCCTTCATTTGATTATTGATTAGGTGATCTTTTGGTCATATTGTTAACTTCCTTAGGGATGGAGTTATTCTATCAGCTGAGGGAAGCAAGGTAGTGGTGAAGGAAATATTAAAGGTTCTCAGGAAAGTAGATTGGAAGACTAGTACTATGCATTGGATGTCAATGCCAACTGAATTTGCTGAAGATTCACCTTATTGTCCTCCCAGTCCTGATGGAACAACAACCATTAATGTGTCCTACTGTATCTCGCAGAAGTGGTTGCAATGGGATGATATGTAGAAACTATAAGTTTGTTTGAATACAATGTTAGAAATGTTTTTTAGAGTTTTTCTACTGTAAAAAGTTCTACATTTTCAATAGAAAAACTTTTAAAAGCAATTGTGACTTGTATCCAAACAAGGTCCTATGTAGTATTAATTTGCAGTTACCTTGCAGCATGCCATGAGATATGCTTCATTATAATTCAAGCACCAGGCAATAGTCACGGAAGGGCAAGGAGTATTTTATTCTATTTTTTGAATGGATAGGGCAACGCACCCCTACAACGATCAATTAAAACCTTCACGGGAAGAGCAAGGAGTATGATTATATAATAAGATGGTTTTTTTAGCATGTATTAATGTTATAAATCCACGTAGCAACAAAGTATGACACAGTTAGTGGATTGTTGAGTCTCATAAGTATACTAATAGAAATTCAATCCCTAATCATATATATAGGGAAAAAAACTTTGTTAAGAGATGTCATATTTATTTTTGTGATCTTTACTCCTTTAAGCTAAATAAATAAATAAATAAATGCATCGGTTCATTTATATATGAATATGTAAAATTAGTTAAAAGTGGTAATTAAAAATTAAAAAAAATAATTTATTAAATTATAAATGTTCGATAAAATTAATCGTTAAAGTAATTAAAAATATAAAATAACGTATCTATATATATATACACCAAATTTTATTTTATGGATAAAACTATATTTTGAGTTGTTATAATTTTAAGTATTTTTAAATAATTTTAAACTCTTGTAATTTTTTATTTGTATATAATGCATTTTAATTGCATTTTTAGTTCATGATAACACGGTACCCCTATCTAATACACATTCTCAAGGCTCATTATCAAATCAAAAAAGGGTTATTGGAAAGAGAGAATTATGTAAAGGTGATTAGTCAAATTCTTAAATGAAAATTAATTATTGATAAAATTGATGGATATTTCATATCAATAATATAATTAAAAAATACAAAAACAAATTATCAATTGCAAAAAGTTTCAAAGAATGCCAATATACAAATCACAACACCAATAGAAAAAGAATGCAAAAGTTCGATTATCAATTGTAAAAAAAATTGATTAAAAATTAAAAATAGCATTACTTGAAAAAAAAAATGAGCACGTTGGAGAAGAAAAGGAGAGTGATGAACACAGCATACTTAAAATGTATGAATGAGTGGGAAAAATAATAAAATTTTGATTTACTTAAAAAAAATTTGATAAATATATTAAAAATAAAAAACATATATAAAAAAGTTAGTAAAATAATTTATTTATCAAATAGTTAAACAAATTTTTTAACTACTAAAAAAACTAGAAATTAATTAATATCAAGAGCTAACCTATATGTAATTGAGGATGAGCAAATACATCCTTTATTTTAATAAATTCACCAATATGTGTATCATGTTGAATCTGATTATTGCTCAGACTAACAAACAAGGAATCACCCTTTTGCTCTGTCATCTTGTTTAACTTAGAATGTCACTGAGCAACTAGAATGGTAATTGTGTACTTTGGAAAGAAAATGACTGACAACACCAACAACTGACATCAGAGCCAGTTTATTTTTCTGAAAATTTTGCTTGATTGAATGATGGAGCCCAATTACGGTAGAATGATTAGTTTGAACGGAACTAATTACCACAAGTGGAGAGGTAAGGTGAAATATTTACTATTTGTGAAAAAATTACATTTACTTGTGTTCTCTACTCAGAAACCTGATAATAAATCTGATAAAGAATGGATTTTTGAGCATGAGATGGTTTATGGTTTTATTCATCAATTGGTAGATGATAATGTTTTAAATCATATTGCTAATGATTCACATGCCAGAACTTTGTGGGACAAACTTGAAACCTTGTATGCTTCTAAAATAGGGAACAACAAATTGTTTTTGCTGAAACAAGCCATGAATTTGAGGTATAAGAAAGGTACTTCTATTTCTGATCACCTGAGTGATTTTCAAGCTTGCTTTGATCAGTTGTCTGGCATGGGTGTAAAATTTGATGATGAAATTTTGGGACTTTGGTTGCTTAATACTCTACTTGATTCTTGGGAAAATCTCTGTGTTACTTTGACTAGTTCTGCTCCTGGTGGTATTGTGACCATGGATTTTGTAAAAACTGCTATTTTGAATGAAGAAGTCAGACAACATACTCAGCAGGCATCATCTTCATAGCCAGAGGTTTTGGTCACTAAAAACAGGGAGAGAAGTACAAACAGGGATCAAGAAGGAGGTCATAGAGGTAAAAGCAAGCGCAGAAGCAAATCAAGGTTTGAGCAGAAAACTTACAAGTGCAGTTATTGTGATAAAAATGGTCATCTTCAAAAGTTTTGTTATAAGCTGAAAAATGATAGCAAAGGCAAGCAAAGAGATATGATGAGAATGGTGATAGTGTTGCCACTGCTAGTGTAGGAGATCTTTTGATTGTTTATGATGAGAACTTGATCAGTGTTGCTTGTGATGATTATAGTTGGGTTGTTGACAGTGCTGCCAGTTTTCATGTGACTTCTAGGAAGGATTTTTTCTCATCTTATACTCCAGGTGATTTTGGTGTGTTGAAAATGGGTAATAGTGATATGCCAAAGGTGATTGGCATTGGTACTGTTTGTTTGGAAACCAGCATAGAAACAAAGTTGATTTTGAAGAATGTCAGGTACGCACCAGACATCCGTTTACATCTGATTTCTACTACTGTTCTAGATGATGATGGATATTTTAATACCTTTGGTGGTAGACAGTGGAATCTCAGTAAGGGTTCCTTAATTGTGGCACGAGGTAAGAAGTTTTCAGGTTTGTATTGAATGAAAGCTTTTGTTTTAGTTTATGCTATAAATGTTGCTGACTGTGATAGTTCGTCAGATTTATGGCACAAGAGACTGAGTCACATTAGTGAGAAGGGACTAAATTGTTTGGCCAAAAAGAATCTTCTTACAGGTTTGAAATGTGCAAGGTTAGAAAAATGTGCTCATTGTTTGGCTGGAAAACAAAATAGAGTTTCTTTTAAGAGTTATCCTCCCTCTTGGAAATCAGAGGTACTTTAGTTGGTGCATTCAGATCTTTGTGGTCCTATGAGGACTAAGACTTTCAGTGGTGGATTGTATTTGCCTCCACTTGAGTCGTAGGGGGAGTTTGTTGGTGGGCCTCCTCAAGTGGGCTCAACCACTTACTTTAATAAATAAATAAAAAAGATAAGGAAGCAATATATACGGGAAAAGGCGTTGCACTCTAAATTTTTTTTTTCATTCTTCATCTTCTTCCAGCGCCGTCACATACGAGAGTGAAGAAATTTTGCTCACTTTGTAGTATTAGTTGGGCACTCATTTGTGCTCTGTTTTGCATGAAATTTCAGCCAGTTGTTCCTAAAATTGTGAGCTTTCATCTGGTATACTCATAACTTTATTTCTCTCATATTTTGGCAAAAGATATTTTTACCCTGTTGTGGGTCTCTATTTGAATATTCTTGCATTGTTGATTTCCACTATTTTAAGAGTGAGTAGGTTTTTATTTGTAAGGTTCTGTTATAGAAACTCTTTGTTGTACTCTTTGATATTTTACATAGTGGAGAATTTTTCTGGACTTTGTCCCGTAGTTTTTGTCCCTCACACTGGGAGTTTTATGTAACGACTCGCCTCGTCGCTACGATATCACTAACACTTAATCATGCAAATTCAGATTTTAATGAAAATCCCATTAATTTGATTATGAAAATGGTAATAAATTATTCACGATAATACAATCATCGTACACGCGATACAATTACAATAATTGAATACATGTGTATACATATACTAAATCAGTACTCATCATGCACATGTTTAGAACTTAATTTAGTTTTACAGGTATTTACAACTCAAAATATACATGTCCACAAAAAGAATTAAAGGACTAACTATGAAAGAGTTTATTAACAAAACACAACTCTTTCCAAAAAGAATTCCAACGTCATCACGTCGGCTTGGCGGCTCCAACAAAAAGAAGATCTCCCTCCAAGGTCACCTACTGCTGCTCATCTGCTCACACGAACGAGAGTTCGCGATCATCACAGGTACCAACCACACGGTACAACAAATGCAAGGGTGAGTTGATATGTTGTTAGCATATATAGTTTTTAGGATAGTTTTATTAGGAAAATAGGAAGAATATAGTGAATAAATGCTAGAATAAGTGTAAAATTCATTAGTTTTATGTTTATCATTGATTCTATGCTATTTTGATGTTTAGGGTCAAGAAAAGCAAGAAAAGAAGCAAAAGAAAGAGTCAACTGAAGCTGAAATCTCGCACTAACCGCGCCATAGCCACGCTAATCGCGCCAGAAGCACTGGAGGTTCACGCCAGTCGTGCCAAGCTCGTGCCAAGCTCGTGCCAGTCGCGCCAGATACACTGGAGGCTCGCACCAGTCGCGTGGACGTCACGGGATTTCTGATTTAGCTTAAAGATAACATAAGAATGATGGGTTTTTAGGGTTTTATGACCTAGGTATAAATAAAACCTTGGTAGGACGCATTAGGGAATCAATAGACACTGGAAAATAGAGAAAAGGGGGCAAGATTAAAGGAATAGGGATTCAAGGCCAAGAAGTAGCAAGAAGAACAAGAAGGAGGCAAGATTGAGGGGTTTGTGACTCTGCATACCTTAGCTTCTTTCTTTTCTCCTTTCTTTACATTGTATTAGGCCAGACATCATTATGTCTGGCTAATTCCTTGTAATTATGGTTTAGCCAAAAGCCAATGTGAACTCTGTGTTTCTTGAATTGAGTTTAATAAAGTTTCTTATAATTGTTTTACTCTACTTTATTCTTCCATCATTATATCTAATTAGACTTGATCAATCTATTAGGTTACTTAGGGCTATAATTCACAATAAGAATATTGGGGTTTTAGTTTCTGAACGCAGTGGAGTGACAGTTGCGATATTACCTAGGGATAAGGATAAAGGACTGCAAATTTTTATTATGCTAGTTTCATGCTTAATCTAAAGGGAATTACTAAGGGATTAGGATTCTTAAATTAGGTTAAAGGGTTAAATGACCGAGGAATCAGGGTTTAACTATATTAGAAAAACATACATCTGAATAATTATATTAAATAGAGTTAAATTATCAATTCAATTACATAGAGTGAACTGCGGTGATTGTGTTTTACCATAATTATTCTTAAGTCTTGATCAACATTTAAATTACATTGTTTTTAATCTTCTTTTATTCACCACAATTAAATCTAAACCACAATTCAATTCTCTCAACAATGTCATTCCTTCTCCAATATTAAGAATTATAAATTACAATTGATGTTAGTGTCTCAATCCTTGTGGAGATGATACTTTCTTATCATTTTATTACTTGGAACGATCGGTGCACTTGCCGTGTTGCAACATGAGTTTATTATATAAAATCAACAAGCATCAGATAACAGCAGTTGGGAAAAAGATAACACAAATCACCACAATTATTACCACAAACTCATCATTCCATTAAACATTCAACAAAAACAATCATCCAATGCATTCCACAACTCAAACAATCATGTTCAGAATGATGTATGCATCTGACTCATCACTCAGCATGCAATGTGGTACCATCCTCATGGAAATAGCCTCTCTCAGGAAAATGATGTAGTAGCTCGTCGAGGTCACCCTGTCATGCACTGGTCGCTCCCCCCATGGTGATCATCCCTGAGTCACAAGGGAGTTCCAAGCAGAATGATGCCCCCTAGTACCCCCGTACTTACTGTCACCATTCTATTTCCATCCATGAAATATGAAATATGAACATGGACACCATCAATGCAATTACCATGGATAGATAGAGACCAGAATTTTAACAATCCCTTTCTCTCTTGGGATGCTTAAAATTCGTAAACCCTCCCTCGCAAGGTTATCCAGTCATGCACCCCCCATGTACATACACAACATCACCGATACACTGACCATGGATAGATAGGGACCGAAATCTTAAACAATCCCATTCTTTCTTAGGATGCTTAAAATTCGTAAACCCACCCTCGTAAGGTTATCCAACCAGTCAATGTACTCCACGTGGACATACACAATATACAACCATAGGCACCATCAATGCACTGACTATGGATAGCTAGGGACCAGAATTTTAAACAATTCCATTCCCTCTTAGGATGATTAAAATTTGTAAACCTACCCTCGCAAGGTTATCCAATCAGGCACCCCCATGGTATTCATGTGTATCCACATCTCACATTTCAATATCATCATCATACATATTAAACTCATCTCATTTCAACATCAACAACCAATTCATCATCATCTCATTTAAACATCATAAACCACATCATCATTATATCATTTATACATCATCAAACACATCATCATTATCTCATTCAATCATCACAACACATCAATAACACTTCATTTCAACATTATCAATGACATCAATATCAACTCATCCATCCACAATCCATATTACCACGAGACTGGTATTTTAGGAAAATTCTAAATTAAAGAGGAGGACTACAATATAGAAAACACACTCTTATGTCCATTTAAAAATTTAATAAAGAATTAAATAGGAAAAACACATTATAAAATTTTGGACAGAGTCTTCTCTGTAATTAAAATTTTTTCCAAAAATCCAATCAATTACAACAACAACATCATTCACAGTTTTATCCATCAATAATAATTTCACTGCATCCCATTAGTTAAAAACATCATTTGTCTTGAAAACAAGCACACACACACAAGAACAAACACATATCAATCATAAATACATTGTATCTCATTAGTTAAAAACTTAGTTTTTCTTGAAAACCAACACACAGCAGGGACAGACAGTTATCTTCATAGTTGGACTCCCTGACCCCCAACTATGATATCAAAACTATAACTAAATAATAAACTCTCCTTACCTATCTATATTTCTCTGTTTGCTCCTTGAAACATCATTTTGGGATCTCTCAAGTTCACATGCTTTGACCCAAATGCAAAACTCTATATATCAAATCGAAGACAATTTAGTATAGATTTCCAAGGTAAGACCAATATTAAAATTTGGGGTCAAATACCCACTCAAATCAAAAACGGGCTAAAAGGGTGTTTTGGGAGTTCACATCAAAAGACATCATTTTGAAATTCCAATCACACCAATGTGATCGGGGTTCAACAAAGATCACAAAAATGACATCAATTTCATAAAAATGAGACTTTTACAACATCTCATTTTTAAAGGATTTTTCAAAGGAAGTATAAAACTCTCAACAACGGTACCCAAAACACAAGAGACACTAAGAAAAGCTTAAACTAGCTAGAAGAAGACAAAGGAAACCAATGTTACCTCAAGGAAACCAAGAAAGAAGGATTTGGAAGCTTCGTTCTCTACCGAAACTTCGAGAAGAGTTTCGAAGATTCTGCTCTAATTAAAGTGTTCCTCTCCGTGCGGTGGTCCAACGGCAAGCGACAGTGCCTCGTGGTGGTCACTGATGGTTATGGCTGGTGGAGGAGGATGATGGGGAGAGGTGGGTTGGCTGTTGGGAGGAATAAAAATCACCATTTTCGTGATTTGGAGGCTGAAATATGTATTTAACACCGCCTTGACTCACCCAGGCAAGCAAAAATGCCTGCAAAATTCGCCTGGGTGAGCTGACCCAATTCTAGAATTTTCTGCTTTAGTGAAAAATTAATTTATCATGATTAAAATGTTATTTGGTCAATCCCAAAGGTCAAAACTTTCATATAAGGGTTAGGAACCCACCTTTAAAATTTGAAGGCGATCCAACAGTTAACCAATCCAAATTACTAAAACAAATTTTCGGGTCAAACTCATAATCACACAATTCAACGCAGCTCAAACAAACTCCACATAACTTGACATCTACACCAAGCAATAGCACAAGGATAATTTACACAAAAATCATTCAACTAATCCAAACTTATCAAATAATCAAATAACACAACAATCACATAAACATCTATTTTCAATTTATCGAAATTTCAGGGCATTACATTTTCCACGTTAAAATTGCTAGTGGTCTTCTTGTTGTTATCTCTTTATTTTTCTGCACCCTTAAATTTTTGGATTGTCATATATTATGCTTCTCACAGGTTCACTCAAGCGGGAAAGGTTTTATTTACTACTACATATTTGTGTGATTTTTCCGCTATGCATACGTGCCTTTCCCAACAGCTAGTATCAGAGCCGATGGTTCGACTTGGTGACC
The DNA here is from genome assembly GCA_013407115.1 of Glycine latifolia. Lineage (NCBI taxonomy): Eukaryota > Viridiplantae > Streptophyta > Magnoliopsida > Fabales > Fabaceae > Glycine > Glycine latifolia. The sequence goes on along the minus strand of QARZ01040349.1, from coordinate 10,959 downwards.
GGTTCGGACAAGTAAGAAGGCGTTTGTGGATCCATGGACATGGAGATCCGTTGTATCGAAAGTCTTCCTAGCGGGTGAGTCCATGCATGGAGGCTAGGCAGCGAGTCCCGCGAGTTTTGCAACGGTACAAGGTACTAGAGCATAAGCTCTAAGGGCCACTACTTGTGAATTTCTCGAGGAGGAGGCTACCATGTGGAAGAAATTCACACTTGAGGGGGAGATTGTTGAGTACAAGTGTGAGGTAAAGTCCCACATCAGATAGAAATGGAAAAGTTGAGCACCATATAAGTGAGGAGAAGACCCATAAACTTGAGCCTTAAGGTTTGGATTAAGGTGTAGTGTCTAATTCACTTGTATGGTTACTTACGTGTAAATCTCTCTGATATTTACCCTCTCGATTTCCCAACACTTTGGTGGTAATGATTCTCTTCTTCCACATCCAAGTGATCTTGGTCAACATGTATCTCTCCAAGAATACATTGAAAATATGAGAAAGATTGCTCTAGTTGGAGAATCTCCATCTTTTTAGCTTTTATAGTTATTACTGCCAAGTTTGACACAAATCCTTATGATTACCATAGCCTTTCAAAAAAGACTCGCCTTATATTTCTCAGTGCTCCTCCTGTCAATGAGGCACAAATTTATTGAACCAGGTTTTGACTTCAATCTAATTGATATTTAATTATTAAAATTTCAAAAAAAAAAAAAAGAAAAGGCAGATAACTTCATGCTTTAGATTTATGCACTTGGGTCAATACTATGATTATATAATTACTAACAAATATACCAAGGGTATCCTGAGAACTGATCCATAGAAGTCATGAACTAGATTTGCTTTTATAAAAATAAAATTTGTTCCCAAAATTTTATCTAATTTATATTGTTCTTCAGAATTTAGACTCACCTTGAGTAACACAGTGTGGCTGTATTTAAAATTTGACATCTTCCACTTAAAACCAACAGCTTTTGAGTTTTGAATTTGTATATATACAGCTATCATATTGCAAGTTCAGAGGATGACTGGTTGCTTTAACATCCTTGCTTCCTTTGTTCTTTCTTTTTTGGAATTTATATTATTTAAATCTAAGACTGATGAACAAAATTTTTAACTTCAACCAGTGTGCTACTGGGGCAGCGATTAAGGAACAACGAATCTTGTCGAATATATTCAGAAGCATGTTTGGAGCTTTGCCATAAGATGAACATCAAGTCAATTGATCTATGGTCTACACTCCAGAAAAGGGGTAACTGGAGAGATGTTTGCATCACGTAAGTATATGCATTCATAGTCACATCACATCACAAGCTCCTCAATAGACAAGGTTCAAATGTGCCTATTCTTCAATTTTTTGAGTGGTGTTTGATAAGGATGGAATTCATCTTACTTCTGAGGGGAGCAATATAGTGGCAAAAGAGATATTGAAGGTCATCAAAGAAGCAGAGTGGGAACCTTGCCTGCACTGGAAGTCAATGCCAACTGAATATGGAGAAGATTCACCTTATGATCCTGTTGGCCCTGATGGAAAGACAACTGTGAATGTCTCCAACTGGACACCTTCCTTGAAACTAAAGAATGGGACTAGAGTTATGTGTATTTGAAAACTATAGACATATTCATAGAAGCCTAAGCAATAATCACAAAATAACTGGAATTTATATAGAAGTGTGTCTAAAGAAAAATATATTGTTCTTAGTTCACATATCTACATCATTTGTCACTGGTTTTTCACCATGTGAGTGGGATGAATTGGTGACTATAATTGCACTTTGATTGAGCTAATTTCCTAGTTATTTTCACCATTTTATGGTTGTCTTTCACTAAGGTTATACACAATAGTTGAATACGTGGAGGCACACTATAGAAACAAAAATCACATGACCAATTGTGGGCCTGTATCTATGGCAGACAATATTTTTTCATTTTGTGCAACTTGTGTATGGCTTATGCTTTGTAAATGACAATAAATTGATACATTTATGAAGTCAATTAATAATTAAAAACACTAAACATGTGTTGGATAATTTCCGTTTTTTAGTTGATTAATAATCTTATTTTTATTTGGTAAGATATAATCTTGTTTTTATTTGATAAGATATAATCTTGTTTTTATTTGATAAGATATAAATCAAATAATATTTGATGGCTTAGGCCCAGCCCATTTCATCATATAAATAGATGAGTAAGGGTGGAGGCAAGACACACAGAAATTTGAGAGCCTCAAGTGACGTCTTGAGTGATATATTTGAGCAAGCCACCGTGCCTGCATATTTGAGAGCTTAGAGTGAAACACTGTGAGCGTTTGAGTGACCACCATTGTTGGAGAGGTTGAGTGTATCACCACATTGGTGTGTTTTTTATTCATTGTAACCGATTATTGTTATAGTGGATTTTGATACTGGACTAGGTCCCGTGAGTTTTTCTTTTCTCACATTGAGGAGGGTTTTCTCACGTAAAACAAATTCAGATTGTCTCTCTCTCTCTCTCCCTTTTGATTTTATTTCCGCTTCCGCAAATTGATTTGAGGGTCCGAGATACCCAACAGTGGTATCAGAGCCCGGGTTTGACGGGTTCTGAAGGAGACGAGATGGAGACCAACGGTATCACCCACGACGGAGATATGTTCAAGTTGACCGCAAACAACTTTGCGTATTGGAGACCGATGATGGAGGATCACCTCTACTGCAAAGATTTATTTGAGCCCATTACCCTTACTCAGAAACCGGCTGGCAAAAGCGACAGGGAATCGGAGGTCCTGAGTCGTAAGGCGGTGGCCACGATCAGAAAATATATTGATAAAAGCCTCTTTGAGCACCTGTCTGAGTTCACGAACGCGAACGAATTGTGGAACAAGCTAGAGTCCATGATTCAGAAGAAGACTCCCAGGAACAAAGCACACCTAGTTCGTCGACTTGTGAAGATAGAATACAAGGACGGGATGAGCATGATTGAACACCTCAGCACCTACAAAGGGATTGTGAATCAACTGACCAAAGCCGAGATGAAGATTGATAACGAGTTGCAGGCTTTGCTGTTATTGAGTTCGTTGCCGGAAAGCTGGGATATTCTGGTAGTGACTTTGAGTAACTCAGCTCCTGATGGAAAACTGAAGATGGATGTTGTAATGGACAGCCTCCTAAATGAAGAAGCCAGGAGAAGAGAAGGAGGTGTAACCAGCACGTCTGAGGCTAACATTGTTGAGAATAGAAGAAATTCTGATTCCTGGGGTCGTAGCAAGAGCCGGGATCGAGGTGGACGAGATAGGTCCAAAGGCCGGTCAAGGCCAAAGCATGGCTTGAAGTGCTTCTACTGTGGGAAGGTAGGACACAAGAGACCGGACTGCCGAGCTCTGCAGAATGACGAACAGAACGGCTGTGTGAAGCCGGACCAGATTGTTCCCAGAAAGAGAAATGAGATGAGTACCACGGCTGTGGCCGCTAACTCGAATGCCGAGACATTCCTCCTCAGTAAAGAAATGTTGAACATAGCCCATGATGATTGCACCTGGATTGTTGATTCTGGTGCCTCATTCCACGTCACCCCACATGAGGAATTCTTTTCTGCTTACAGGAAGGGAGATTATGGTGTCGTGAAGATGGAAAATCAGGTGACCAGCAAGATTGTTGGTGTTGGTGATGTAACCCTGACCACAGATACAAGGTGTCGGGTTACGCTAAAAGATGTGAGGCATGTATCTGACATGCGTTTGAATTTGATCTCGGTTGGAAAATTAGATGATGTCGGGTCAGTGAATTACTTTGGTGAAAGTAGATGGAAGCTGACCAAGGGGAGCTTGGTTGTGGCATGAGGAAAGAAAGAAGGCTTCTTGTATTTGATGCAAGGAAGGACGATTGGTGGAGAAACCAATGCCATCTGGGATGGACAGAACCTTGAGCTATGGCACAAGCGTCTCGGCCATATGAGCGAGAAAGGACTCCAGATTTTAGAGAAGAAAGAACTATTGACCGGGTTGAAGGGCCAAGTGTTGGAGAGTTGCACACATTGCCTAGCTGGAAAGCAGCACCGGGTTTCATTTGTGAGACCAGATCAACCCAGACGACGAAGGCAGATCTTAGACCTCGTCCATACTGATGTTTGCTCCATGTCAGAGAGATCGCTTGGAGGAGCTCAGTACTTTGTTTCTTTTATTGATGATCACTCCCGCAAAATGTGGGTTTATCTTCTGAAGACAAAAAACCAGGTACTCCAATCTTTCAAAGAATTTCACGCTATGGTGGAAAGGGAGACTGGCATGAAGTTGAAAGTTGTTCGTTCTGATAATGGTGGTGAGTATTGTGGTCCCTTTGATGCTTACTGTAGAGAAGCCGGGATCCGACTTGAGAAGACGCCCCCCAAGACTCCACAATTGAATGGACTGGCTGAGAGGATGAACCGGACTATTGAAGAGAAAGTCCGAAGTATGCTGTCCAATGCCAGGTTGCCGAAAACCTTCTAGGGAGAAGTCGTCAGAACTGCAGTTGATTTGATCAACCTCTCACCATCTCGACCGCTTGAAGGAGAAGTTCCAGAGGAAGTCTGGACTGGTCGAAGAGTAACTTATGATCACCTGAGGGTGTTTGGATACCGATCTTTCGTTCATATCCCCAAAGATGAAAGGGCAAAGCTCGATGCAAAGACAATGGAATGCATCTACCTTGGTTCACCGAAAACTGAGTTTGGGTTCAGACTGTGGGATCCTATCAAGAAGAAGATAGTGAGAAGCCGAGATGTGATTTTTCATGAAGATGAGACACTTCATGACATCTCGAAGCCCCAAGTCCGGGTTACTGTCAGACGTGAAGAACCCGGCCCTCCTGACCGAGATGAAGAACCTGTCCCTCTTGTGCAAGCTGAAGTAGGGGGAGAAACTGAAGATGATGCTGATGAGGACCGGGATGAAGATGAAGAACCAGATTCTCAAATGGCTGATGAAGAACAACCAAGATACCCCACTAGAGAAAGAAGACCTTCTATGAGGTACCCACCTGATGAATACACCGTCATTGCTAAAGATGGTGAGCCTCAAAGTTATGATGAGGCCATAACGAACTCGGAGAAAGAAGCGTGGGAGAAGGCAATGCAGGACGAGATGAATTCCTTGCATGAAAACCAGACTTATGAGTTGACGAGCTGCAAGGCTACTCGGATACCGATTTAGGGGGAGATTCCGACTCGAGAAAGTCGATGACTGGATATTTGATGAGATTTACTGGAGGAGCAGTCTCTTGGCAATCAAAATTGTAGAAGTGTGTGACATTTTCAACGACTGAGGCCAAGTACATTGTCGTGACCGAGGCAAGCAAGGAGATGCTGTGGATGAAGAAGTTCCTCATGGAACTCGGTCATGAACAAGATAAGTACGAACTGATGTGTGACAACCAAAGCGCAATTCATCTTGCGAAGAACTCGACCTATCACTCCCGCACCAAACATATTGATGTGAGATATCACTGGATCCGGGAAGTGGTGGAGGCTGAACAGCTCACACTTGGCAAAGTGCACACCGATTTGAACTGGTCCAATATGATGACCAAGCCGGTACCAGCATGAAAATTTGAAGATTGCTGTGAAGGAGTCGGGCTGATGAATTCAGCACATTGAAGCCAAGAAAGAAGGCCGGGTTGTTGAAGTTGAAGACCCCGGTCTCACTGAAAAACGGAAGGGGGAGATTTGTTGGATAATTTTCGTTTTTTTAGTTGATTGATAATCTTGTTTTTATTTGATAAGATATAATCTTATTTTTATTTGATAAGATATAATCTTGTTTTTATTTAATAAGATATAAATCAAATAATATTTGATGGCTTAGGCCCAGCCCATTTCATCCTATAAATAGATAAGTAAGGGTGGAGGCAAGACACACAGAAATTTGAGAGCCTCAAGTGACAGTCTTGAGTGATATATTTGAGCAAGCCACCGTGTCTGCATATTTGAGAGCTTAGAGTGAAACACTGTGAGCGTTTGAGTGACCACCATTGTTGGAGAGGTTGAGTGTATCACCACATTGGTGTGTTTTTTATTCATTGTAACCGATTATTGTTATAGTGGATTTTGATACTGGACTAGGTCCCGTGAGTTTTTCTTTTCTCGCATTGAAGAAGGTTTTCTCACGTAAAACAAATTCAGATTGTCTCTCTCTCTCCCTTTTGATTTTATTTCCGCTTCCGCAAATTGATTTGAGGGTCCGAGATACCCAACAACATGTTACTATTATGTGAGATGATAACATTTTGTAAGGGGAAAAAACTAGTGAAAATACAAATAAACGACAACTTAGTTATTTGGCAAAGAAAAGTTGGAGAAAAGAAGTATTCTAATAATATTTTTGTTGAAGCTCAGACCTGGTACAAATTCTAAATGGGGGTTTTTTGGTAGATGGAAATTTAGGAGGAGGGAATACTGCTATAGTCCAAAGCAGGAAAAACCTTTGAGTTCAAAGAGTGTTTACAACTATATTTATTATTTAAGTTATTCAAGAAGATGAATGATGGTTTGAACCTGTGATATGACAGTGTCTTACTCTATTCGACCTGTCTTGCTCTACTCAACCTCTTGTAGCTAATTCTAAATGGATTTTGTGAAACATTAAAGTCCAATTTAACTTACCATTTTCCTCGGTTTTTCTATAATTTACTATCATATTGACACATGCCTATTAATGAATCTACTAGTTTTTACTTTATTTTTTATCTTCATAAGAAAATGTAATATTAGAACTACAACTGATAGTATGGCTGTTTTATTATTCTCTCATTTAAAAAATATATATATAACGTTATGCCAAGTCTTAATGTAAGACTTAATTTTTTTTCCTTGTAAATATATCATTTTTGTTTTATTTTTAGTCTCTATAAATTATATTCTTTTCGTTTATAGTCCTTTTTATTTTTATTTTATTTTTCTTAGTCCTTATAAATTATATCATTTTTATTATTAGTTTCTATAATTTTTTTTGTTTTTATCCCTATATTTTTTTGTGTTTAGTCCATATTGATGTGGCATTGTTTATATGATTTTTTTTCTTCTAACGTGACACTTGTTGATGCAAACAATCGTTAGTTACGTCTGTCATTTGTTAGAAATTTTTAGCAGCAATGACCAACGAAAAAAAAACACGAATTCCATAATTTAATCATTTTTTGTGTTTAGTTCTTGTAATTTTTTTTTGTAGGAAATCCTTGGAATTCGTTTTTTTGTACTAGACCTTTTCTTGTAGACAGTTTTGGTTTTAGTTTTAAACACGAGGTATATAGATATGCCGCCGAATCCCTGGAAAGAGCAACGTATGCTAAGTAAGCCAAGTCTTTCTTTGATTGTGTTCTTGCAAATTTGTTGCTTCACGGGGATAATTTGGAAGGTTTTATCCTATGTGAGTCATCTTATCGAGTTGCCATATAATAATAAAAATAATCCAAGTTGATTTTTCTAACAATCGATTTATGCCATTCTTTGATTTGTTGGCACCTATTCATCGATGCTCACCATTCATTCATTTGGGATAAACTTTCGTTGAAATTTGTTTGCACATTAAACCGACGTTAAGGGAAAAAAAAGGATTGTTTGTTTCTTGTCCAAACTGTTGTATTGACCGAGAAGAGCACTGTTATTGTTACCATTTTTTTAAGTATGAATTTCATCAATACAAAGGTTAAATTTGGTCAGTCAGAAAAATCATAGGTACCAATAGTTGAACATCAGAACTAGAGGTATTTATCATCGGATTTAGTGCGACTTTACCTTAAAATTAATTGAAATCAAACAAAAAAATTAAGTGATTAAGTGTCCTACGATTTGATTCAATCTAGATTATTTATGAAATTTGAACCAAACCAAACTAATTTTTTGAGATTTAATTCGATTTGATTTTTGTAGTTTGAAAATTCTGTTAACAAGTATTAAAAAATACTTTAAAAATTTGTTATAATTGAACAAAACTTGAATAATAACTAGTTCAACAATCAATAATATAAATGATCAACTTAAAATTTTAACTTGAATAATAATAATCATTCAACTTAAAAGTAAAAATAATATGCAATACTTGTTTCCAAGCTCCAACGACTAAACTTAAAAAAAATAGTAAGAGTTGTCGTTGGAGAGTCGTCACCACAAACGCATAGAGGGTTGCATGGAGAGCGATTTTTCAGTTTAAGATTCTACAAAAGAGGAGATAGAAGAGTGAAGGATCAAGTGTTAAGTGTTTTTGTTTTAGATTTAAACTGATTGTAGTTATAAGTGTTGTCATTTTACATAAGTTTAAAATTATTTTGTCGTAATGCATCTATGACTAATATGTTTTCTATATTAAACTAATGAGTACAATTTGGTTTGTTTTTGTGTGCCAAACCAAAAATCAAATTGAACCACGCGATTTGTGAAAAACAAAAGTCAAATCAAATCAATGTCCTTCAATTTTTAATGTGGTTTGTGATTGTTGGGTTAATTTTTGGTTTTATGCTATGTTTGGTTTGATTCTAAATTCCCTAATAAAAATTGTAAATTTTTTTACAAAAATAACATTTCTTTCTTTTTCGTACAACTTTTGAATCAAACCCTTCGTATGAATTTAGAAAGGAGTATTTCTCAACCAAAAACAATATAGGATCTCACGTTATTTAATTTTTTTTCTTCCCTCTTCCTCTCTCCCCACGCATTTTTTTTATCACATACTGTTTATAGGAGGCATAGGATAAATGAATTCCAGGAATTAAACTGAGTCAATTAATATATGCATGAAATCTTGCTGTATGATAAGTCCTTAGCGTGGGAATCGAGTTAAACCCTTAAATTTTTTAATTCCTTTTACTCTACGTGCATCTTTTTCTTTTTCTTCGAAGAAGAAACTATTGTACCAACTCCCTTAAATTGTACCTTTTCTTTCTTTTGAAGAAACCAAAGATATTATGTACACGTTAAGTGTATTTTTAATTTAAAACTAAGTTGGCGCTCATTGACAACTCTGTTACTTCTTTTGAATTATTGTAAACATTGACATGGTAGTTTAAATTAACAAACTAAATATAAATTAAGGTTGCGGTTTTGGATAAGAAAACTTTGACTTAGAAAAAGTAAAACGTGTGTAACTACTATATATGTTATCAGCCCCATTGTATTGGTGTGTATTAATATTTGTTGTGTTTTGTGTTTAAGAGAGAAAGATGTTAGGAACATCAAGGCCACAATTTGTCCTGTTTGGCTCTTCCATTGTTCAATACAGTTATTATGAAGGTTGGGGAGCTACACTTTCTCACTTGTATGCTCGTAAGGTATTCTTGTTACCTTCATCTTGAATGTGTGACTCATTTGGTTTCTTTGGGTGAAAGAGGAGAGGATGCTTGATATTAATTTTGACTAGTTTTATTCATACACTACAATATCTTACATCAATCTTTATTCACTACTTTAATCAGAGATAGGAACTCATTTTTCTTTTTAATTTTTCCTTTGGCAGTAAAGTTGTGAAGAAAGGTGTTAGAGATTTTGTTGACCTTTGAATAACATAGCTCTATACTCTATAGTTTGGAGTTTTAATAAAGAATGTGAGATATTTTACTGAAAAAGAAATATAGCAACAAAAAATATTAGTTGCTCCTTTCAAAAAATATATATTAGTTATTGAGCTTGTTTTTATTAATATTATTTGTATCAATCAAAAGATATTTTAATGTAAATATTGTAAGACTACATACACTAAAATATATGATATCCTAATGATATAAACTAATTCTTTATAACAACAAAATGCTTTTGAAAACAATTAAGTTCACTAACCTTAATATTTATTTATACTTACGAGTGTAAAATAATTATACATCGTCATCTAATTATAATTATAAATAATTATATATGATAATTTTACTTGATTCATCGCTACAAATTTAATTTGTAAGGTTAAGATTTCTCTTCACTTATAAACGCTTTCTTGACAGTATATAACTCTAACCAATAAGAGATTTAGATTTTTCTCTATACATCCTTTCACACTTAACATATTTGGACTTGATGCATGAATAATACAGTAGGTGATTAGTTAATGGATTCAAGATAGATTTTGATGTCATCTTAAAATTTAGATTTGAGTCTGACTCAATTCTACAAAGTTGACTTGTGAAGTGAGGAATATCCTCTTCATTATATACTTTATCTTAATATTATTTCTAGTTGATATGATGAGAGTTTTTCTTATCTATTAAAAATTGTGTCAATATAGAATATATAAGTTGAGTAATTCACCTTACAAATTATTTTTTCTTCCAAAATACTATCTTAGTTTATCTTAAATTTATTAACGGTCATTCATTATATTATCCATGCATGAAACTCGTGTTGAGCATAAGGTAGTGTATTAAAAAACTTAAGTAATACATCAGGTAGAAATATGACCAAATTAATTAGTGTATATTAGAGGACAACCTTATCCTTACAAATTGATTTTATAGGTCTGGGTAAACCCCATAATGTATATTTTAAGGATTTTATCTTTATATATAACATTTTAAATTTAATCTCTATTTTCATTAAAATACACACTTTTAGTTCTTGTAGTTATATTTATTCTATTATGTAATATTTAATCTCTAATTTCATTAAAATACACGCTTTTAATTCTTCTCATCATTATATTTATCTATTAAGTAATAACAATCAAAAGATTGACTTGTGACATATATTTTTTTCGAGAGCGAACAATCTTTGTTAAATTAATAGGTTCCCCCTTTCGTTAAATTAAGAAATAAGCATATCCTTTGCAATGAGTTTGCATTGTGTTTGCGTGCACTCTTGTTCCTGAAGATGAAACGCATGCAAACGGGTATTTTGTCCCTTAAAAGTCAAACAATTCAAAATGCAAATGATGAAGCGAAAAATTTAAATATATTTTATCCGCCTAAAAATATGCAACTTAATTAACCCTGCTGGGAAGTGAAAATAACTAAAGTGTAAGAAGAAACTAAATTATTGAG
>QARZ01040347.1:4164-40779 GCA_013407115.1 Glycine latifolia | reverse complement strand
TTTTTTCACAGAAGCATAAAATTTAAAATTTGGTTAGCTCGCCTAGGCGAATTTTGCAGGCATTTTTGCTCACCTGGGAGAGTGAAGTCGGCATTAAATACGTCCAGAAGTGTCAAGATCACGAAAATGGGTCTTCCTCCCTCAACCAGTATCTAAGCCTCCCACCACCCTCCTCCACCACCCAAGACCACTGACGACCACCACAGGCCACCGTTACTTGCCATGAGACCCTGGCAAGGAGAAGAACCACTTAATCAGAACGGAATCTTCAAAACTCTTCTTGAAGTTTCGGTAGAGAACGAAGCCTCCAATCCTCCTTTCTTGGTTTCCTTGAGGTAATCTTAGTTTCCTTTGTCTTCTTCTAGCTAGTTTAAGCTTCTCTTAGTGTCTCTTATGTTTTGGATACTATTGTTGGGAGTTTTACACATCCTTTAAAAACCCTTTAAAAATGAGATTTTGTAAAAGTATCCTTTTTATGAAATTGATGTCATTTCTGTGATCTTTGTTGAACCCTGGTCACATTGGTGTGATCGGAATTTCAAAATGATGTCTTTTGATGTGAACTCCCAAAACACCCTTTAGCCTTTTTCGATTTGAGTGGGTATTTGACCCCAAATTTTAATATTGATCTTACCTTGGAAATCTATACTAAGTTATCTTCAATTTGGTATGTAGAACTCTGCGTTTGGACAAGCACACATATTTGAAGGATAACGAAACAACACCGTTAGTATGTAATAGGGAGAACTCCTGGTAAGGGGAGTTTATTATGTTGGTAATAGTTTAGATACCATAGTTGAGGGCCAGGGAGTCCAACTATGAGGATATCTGCCTGTCCCTGGTGTGTGCTGGTTTTCAAGAAAAATTACGTTTTTATCTAATTGGATGCGATGTATTTACAATTGGTGTGTGTTTGTTCATGTGTGTGCTCGTTTTCAAGAAAAATTGTGTTTTTAACTAATGGGATGCGATGAATTGACTTGTTGATGGATAAACTGTGAATAATATTGTTGATGTAATGATTGGATGGGAAAAGTCTTAATTACAGAGGAGACTCTGCCCAAAATTTTATAATATGTCTTCCTATTTAATTCTTTATTAAATTTTTAAAATGGGCATAAGAGTGTATTTTATATATTATAGTCCTCCTCTTTAATTTAGAATTTTCCTAAAAATATCAGCCTTGTGATATGATGAATTGTGAATGTATGAAATTTGGATTGTCTGAAGACTTGGGGAATGTGAATCTTAGGCATATGTATTATGTATAGATGTGAAATGTGATTGCTTGTGATGTCGTTGATGATATTGAAATTTAGATGCCATTGATGTAGTTGATGATGTTTAAATGAGATAATGTTGATGTAGTTGATGATGTTCAAATGAGATAATGTTGACATTGTTGATGATGTTGAAATGAGATAAATTGATATGTATGATGATGATATTGAGATGATATGATGTTGAGGTTGATAATGACATTGATGAGAGATAATGTTGATGTGAACAATGTCCTTGTGTGTGGATATACATGGATACCCATGGGGGGTGTATGACGGGTTACCCTTGCGAGGAAGGATTTGTTCCTAACCAGGTCATACATTGATGGTGCCCATGGTTGTAGGCTGTGTATGTACACGTTGGGTGCAATGACCGATTCGTTACCCTTGCGAGGATGAATTTGTTCCTAGCCACGGCCAGTGCATCGGTGAGCCCACATTGGTGTGTTATGTATGTACATTAGGGGGGTGTATGACGGGTTACCCTTGCGAGGAAGATTTGTTCCTAGTCGGGTCATGCATTGATGATGCCTATGTTTCATACTTCATGTGCACGGATGGAAATATAATGAAGGCATGTGCGTACATGTGGGTTTCAATGGGTTGAAAATGCTGGTACTAAGGGGTCATCAGGTTTGGAATTTCCTAGCGACGCTGGCTGATCATCGGGGGGGAGGAATGACCGGTGCATGATAGGGTGGCCCTGATAGGCAGTGAATCATTTTTCTTGTGAGAGGCTATTTTCGGGATATGGTACCACATTGCATGCTGATAGATGAGTTAGGTGCATGCATCATTCTATGCATGATTGTTTGAGTTGTGAAATGCATTGGATGATTGGTTTGTTGAGTGTGTATTGGAACCATGGATTTTTGTTAATGATTGTGGTGGGTAATGTTGTTTCCTTCCCAATTGCTGCTATCTGATGTTTGTTGGTTTTATATAATAAACTCACCCTTGCATTTGTTGTACCGTGTGGTTGGTACCTGTGATGATCGCAAACTTTCATTTTTGTGAGTAGATGAGCAGCAGTAGGTGACCTTGGAGGGAGATCTTCTTTTTGGTTGGAGTCGCCAAGTCGACGTGATGACGTTGGATTTCTTTCTGGAGAAATAGATGTGTTTTGTTAATCAACTCTTTCTTAGTTAGTCTTTGGCTTTTTGTTTGATATGTAATTTCAGGTGTATATACAAGTAAAACTAAAGGAAGTTCTAACATGTGGATGACATGTACTGATTTAATATAAATGTACATAGGTATTTAATTATGTAAGTACAATATGTGTATGATAATTGTATTATTGCGAAAAATTTACTACCATTTTCACAATCAAATTAATGAAGTTTTTATTAAAATTGAGATATGCATGATGAGTACTGATTTAGTATATGTATACATATGTATTCAATTATTGCAATTGTATCGTGTGTACGATGATTGTATTATTGCGAAAAACTTACTACTATTTTCATAATCAAATTAATGGGATTTTCATTAAAATCTGAATTTGCACGATTAAGAGTTAGTGATATCGTAGCGACAAGGCGGGTCGTTACAAGGCTTGTGAGCAAGCTTTCAAAGCATTCAAGAAAACTATCGCTATGCCGTGCATCTTGAGTTGACTTAGACTAGGGGCACCACTACTTCTCTATCTCTCAGTAGCAGAGGAGGCTATCAGCTCAGCCCTTGTCCAAGAAGAAAGGAAGTATCAACTCCCCATTTACTTCACTAGCCATATTCTACATGATGCCGAGAAGCGCTATCAAATGATAGAAAAGATAGCATTAACACTTGTCACTTCCACTAGAAGCCTTTGGCCCTACTTTCTAAGTCATATAGTGATAGTTAAAATAAATTATCCCATCAAACAGGTGCTGAGAAAGCCCGAACTGGTAGATAGAATGGTGGCATGGTCTATCGAGCTATCAGAATTTGACCTCCAATATGAACCTTGCTGCCCCATGAAAACACAATTCATGGCATACTTCCTCGCAGAATTCACAGGTAATGACAAAGCCACCCCAGACTGGTGGAATCTTTACGTGGATGGAGTGCCCAATGTGCAGAGAAGCAGAGTAGGCATCAACCTTGAAGGGCTTGGCAATGTTACATTGGAACAAGCCCTTAAGCTCAATTTCAGAGCTTCAAATAACTAAGCTGAGTACGAAGCATTCATAGCAAGTCTCAAACTCACAAAAGAAGTCGGAGCTAAGTGGCTGAGATGCTACTCTGACTCATAACTTGTCCAGGGATAGGTCGCCAATAAGTTTCAGACTAAAGAAGCGATACTTCTTCAATATTATCAAATTGCAAGAACACTCATCGATAATTATGAGTGCTTCGAAATGTATCACATACCAATAGAGAGCAACACTAGGGTAGACCTGATCTCTAACCTGGCTAGCACCAGGAAGACTGAACACCTCAAAAATATCATCCAGGAAACACTCCAAGCTCCCACCATAGGCAACCAAGAGGTAATGGTAGGCGAAGAAGAGGAACCCAACTGGATGATCCCTTACAAAACTTTTCTCATCAAAGGGGCAATACCAACGAATGAAAATGAGACTCGACGTCTAAAAAGGAAAGCCAGTTATTATGTCATCCTCGATGGCGAATTATTCAATAGAGGGCTGATAGCACCTCTACTCAGATGTCTAGACAACCAGCAAGTAAACTGCGTCCTAAGAGAACTTCACGAAGGGATATGCGGTCTCTACACAAGACGACATTCCCTCGCCACCAAGATAGTATGAGCAGGGTACTACTGGTCGACACTCAGGGCTATTGCCTATGATTTCACTCGAAGGTGCAAAAAGTGCCAGTAATTTGTGCACGTCCCAAGGACTCCTCTTGACAATCTTCACACTTTGACTTCCCCTTGGCCCTTTACCATGTGGGGGATGGACATCCTAGGGCCTCTACCAAAAGCCCTAGGAATGGTCAAATTCCTATTCGTTGCCATTGATTACTTCACCAAGTGGACAGAAGTACACCATTATGAGAGATAACTGCCAGTGAGGTAGAAAACTTCACTTGGAAACATCTTATATGCAAATATGGTCTACCCTTTGTCATTATCATTGATAATGGCATGCAATTCAAAGCATAGACCTACGAGGATTTCCTCACAAGGCTAGGTGTTAAGCACCTTGTCACTTCTGTCAAACACCCCAGACCAATGGCCAGGTGGAGGAAGCAAATAGAGTCATCCTCCAAGCCTACGTACTAGACTTGACAAGTCTAAAGGTCTCTGGAAGGAAGAACTCCCTAGTATATTCTGGGCTTATCATTGCTCACCTCAGACAACTACACATGGAATCCCTTTTCGAATCACATATGGCACAGACGCCATGATCCCCATTAAAGTTAGGGAACCATTGACAAGGAGGTTGTTGTTTCAAGAACAACAAAATAAAGAGAACATAAGGGTCGAAATAGAAACTACGGAGGAAATCCAAGACATGGCCAGAATTAGAGAAGAAGCTACCAATCTCCAAATATCAAGAAAATACAACACTAGGGTTCAACCATGAACCTTCCAGCAAGGCGACCTAGTCTACCGTGTCCGGGGTGAAGCCAGAACAGATCCCTACACAGGAAAGCTTGGACCCAACAGGGATGGCCCATTCAGAATCGTCACTAGCTTGGACAATGGAGCTTACAAGCTACAAGAACTAGGTGGTAAAGCAATTCCAAGAACATGGAATGCTACCAACCTGAAGTTCTATTGCAGTTAACATCCAAGGCCATCCTTTAGTAGCACCCATGATGAACCTCCAGCAAAATCCAGGAAGTGTCACTGGTCAGTTTCCAATGGTTCTCAAAACCGAAGGTCAACCCTCGGTGAACCTCGATCTCCCAAAACTTGTCAAACCCAAGGTTCATCGTTAGTGAGTGTAACACCCTAAAATTTCGATAACTGAAAATAGAAGTTTGATGTATTTCTTGTGTTATTTGACTATTTGATTAGTTTAGATTAGTCGAAATGTTATGTGAATTATCCATGTGCAATTGCTTGGTGTAGATGTCAAGTTATGTGGAGTTTGTTTGAGTTGTGTTGAAATTGAGTGATTTCGAGTTTGACCTGAAACTTGTTTAACCGTTGGATTACTTTCATATTTTAAAGGTAGGCTCCTCACACATATATATAACTTTTGACCATTGGGATTGGCAAAATGACATCTGAAGAGTGAGAAATTAATTTTTCACAGAAGCAGAAATTTTAAAATTGGGTCAGCTCCCCTAGGCGAATTTTGACAGGCATTATGGCTCGCTTGGGCGAGTCAAGGTAGTGATAAATTTGAACAGTAGTGTCAAAACTCAAAAAAATGGCTTCCTTCTTCCTTCAAAAGCCACCCAACCCCCTCCCCCTCCTCCTCCACCAGCCATGGCCACCGGTGACCACCACGAGGCACTGCCACTTGCCGTTGGACCACCACACAAAGAGGAACACTTTAATCAGAGCGGAATCTTTGAAACTCATCTCAAAGTTTTGGTAGAGAACGGAGCCTCCAATCCTTCTTTCTTGGTTTCTTTGAGGTAACCTTTGTTTCCTTTGTCTTCTCCTAGCTAGTTTAAGCTTCTCTTAGTGTCTCTTGCGTTTTGGGTATCGTTGTGGGAGTTTTACCACTTCCTTTGAAAACCCTTTGAAAATGAGATATTGTAAAAGTCTCCTTTTTATTAAATAGATGTCATTTCTGTCATCTTTGTTGATCCCCAGTCACATTGGTGTGATCAGAATTTCAAAATGGTGTCTTTTGATGTGGACTTCCAAAACACCCTTTTAGCCCCTTTTTAAGTTGAGTGGGTATTTGACCCCAAATGTTAATTTTGACCTTTCCTTTGAATCTATAC
The DNA here is from genome assembly GCA_013407115.1 of Glycine latifolia. Classification (NCBI taxonomy): domain Eukaryota; kingdom Viridiplantae; phylum Streptophyta; class Magnoliopsida; order Fabales; family Fabaceae; genus Glycine; species Glycine latifolia. Next base: position 34,642 of record QARZ01040347.1, on the reverse strand, counting down.
TAAATTATCTTCGATTTGGTATATAGAGCTTTGCGTTCGGACAAGCGTGCGTATTCGAAGGATCGCGAAACAACACCGCTAGGCTGTAACAGGGAGAACTCCTAGTTAGGTAAGGGGAGTTTATTATTTAGTTATAGTTTTGGTACCATAGTTGGGGGCTAGGGAGTCCAACTATGAGGATATCTGCTTGTCCCTGTTGTGTGATGGTTTTCAAGAAAAATCATTTTAAATTAATGGGATGAGATATATTTATTATTGATGTATGTTTGTTTCTGTTGCGTGCTTGTTTTCAAGAAAAACTATGTTTTTTAACTAATGGGATGCGATGAATTTGCTTGTTGATGGATAAAACTGTGACTGATGTTGTTGTTGTAATGATTGGATTTTTGGGTAAAGTCTTAATTACAGAGGAGACTCTGCCCAAAATTTTATAATGCATCCTCCTATTTAATTTTTTATTAAATTTTTAAACGGGCATAAGAGTGTGTCTTCTATATTGTAGTCCTCCTTTTTTAATTTAGAATTTTCCTAAAACACCAGTCTCGTGGTAATATGGATTATGAATGAATGAGATGATGTTGAAATGGGATAATGTGATTGGGTTGATGATGATGTAATGAGATAATGTTGATATAGTTGATGATGTAGAATATTGATGTTATGATGATGATATTGAAATAAAATGATGTTGATGATATTGAAATTAAGATGTTATTGATGTGGTTGGTGATGTTTAAATGAGATAATGATGATGTGGTTGACGATGTTCAAATGAGATAATGTTGATGTGGTTGATGATGATGAAATGAGATGATATTGATATGCATGATGATGATATTGAGATGATATGATGTTGAGGTTGATAATGACATTGATGAGAGATAATGTTGATGTGAACAATGTCATTGTGTGATGTGGATATACATAGATACCAATGGGGGGTGCATGTCTGGTTACCCTTGCGAGGAAAGATGTGTTCCTAGCTAGGTCATGCATTGATGGTGCCTATGGTTGTATGTTGTATATGTTCACGTGGGATGCAGTGATCGGTTGGTTACCCTTGCGAGGAAGGATGTGTTCCTAGCCACGGTCAGTGCATTAGTGATGTTGTGTATGTGCATGGGGGGTGCATGACTGGATAACCTTGCGATGGAGGGTTTATGAATTTAAGCATCCCAAGAGAGAAAATGATTTTTTAAAATTCCGGTCCTTATCTATCCATGGTCAGTGCATTGATGGTGCCCATGTTTCATACTTCATATTTGCATGGATGGAAATAGAATGATGGACAGTAAATATTGGGGGTACTAGGGGGCAATCACTCTGTTTGGAACTCCCCTGAGACTCAGGGCTGATTACCATGGGGGGAGCAACCAATGCACAACAGGGTGACCTCGATGAGCTACTGCATCATTTTCTTGAGAGAGGCTATTTCCATGAGGATGGTACCCCATTGCATTCTAAGAGATGAGTGAGGTGCATGTATCATTCTGAGCATGATTGTTTGAGTTGTGAAGTGAATTGGATGATGGGTTTGTCGAGTGTGTATTGGACTAATGGAGTTTTGGTAATGATTGTGGTTGTTAATGTTGTTTTCTTTCCAATTGTTGTTATCTGATGCTTGTTGGTTTTATATAGTAAACTCACCCTTGCATTTGTTGTACCGTGTGGTTGGTACTTGTGATGATCGCAAACTTTCGTTCGTGTGAGCAGATGAGCAGCAGTAGGTGACCTTGGAGGGAGATTTTCTTTTTATTGGAGCCGCCAAGCCAACGTGATGACGTTGGAATTCTTTTTGAAAAAGTTGTGTTTGTTAATCAACTCTTTCATAGTTAGTCCCTTAATTCTTTTTTTGGACATGTATATTTTGAGTTATAAATACATGTAAAACTAAATTAAGTTCTAAACATGTGAATGATGAGTATTGATTTAGTATATGTATTCAATTATTGTAACTCTATCATGTGTACGATGATTGTATTATTGCGAAAAACTTACTACCATTTTCATAATCAAATTAATGGAGTTTTCATTAAAATTTGAAATTCACACGATTAGAGTTAGTGATGCCATAGTGACGAGGCAGGTCGTTACAGTGAGCCTTGACAAAACCCAAGATGGACAACTCCCCTGGTATCAGGCTCGACAAACCTAAGGTCCACCTTTGGTGAGTCCCCTCATTGCTAAGTTTTCCACATGCAGAAAATCAAGTACGCAAGGTCTACCCTTGACATGCTTTACTATTTATAAACTTTATTTTCGCAGGAGTACATGTTGGCAAAAACATGCATCCAAGGTCAACCCTTGGCACACAAAACCCAAGACACGCTCTTGGTACACTTACTCCTATGGAACCTCGACAAGGAGATCCATAAGATCATGTATTTTGTAGGAACAAGTGTCCAAGGTCTACCCTTGGGGAACAAAACCCAAGACACACTCTTGGTACACTCACTCCTTTGGAACCTTGACAAGCAGGGCCATAGGACTAGCTATTTACAAGAATAGGCGTCCAAGGTTCATCCCTGACACTTAAAACCCAAGACACACTTTTGGTAACTTCACTCCTTCAGAACTTCAACAAGCAAGGTCCAAAGAGTGATTACTCACCCTCAAACAAAGAGGCAAAAATGAGACACCATTACACTGCAGGGTCTCATTTTCTATTATGAAAGGACACCATTCAAGTGGCCTACCTTCATCTGATAGATGGTGCCATGAAGCCCGAAGGCATGTGAGAAAAACAAAATTTTAAAGCGGAAACACAGATACCACACAAGAATCATTCTTTAGGACATAGATGTTACCTTGTTTATATTCGAAATTTGATGATCAAGGATAGGCTTGAAGATACAAGTCCTCTAATGTTGATCCACACCACTTCTTGTCAAGACTCAAGAACACTTCTTGAAGGCTACCAACAAACATCAAAGGAGGTAGGCTAGGCACACCAACGGAGAGGAAGAAGGTTATGTTTTAAAGTGTTTTTACTTATCTAAGAGGCTCACAGTTAGATGATATTGGTGGCTGAATTTTCAGCCAACACTCACACAATGGGACACGTGAAAATAGAGGAAAGTAGATTAGGGTTTTTCCTCTCAAAAAATTTTTAGAACTATGATCATAGTAGCACATTTTATAGAAGAGTTTGAGTCAGATTTTTAACCAAAAAATCTGATCATGAAGCATCCCACACGTGAAGATAAGATAAAGTTGTTGCATTTCAAAAATTGCCAACAACCTCCTATCTTATCCTCCTCAGACCAAGTCAATTACTTGGAATTTATTTTTGCCAAAAGATAATTATATATCAGCCGTGTATAAGCCTATAATTAGCCCTCAAACTTCTTCCTAAAATCTAGGACATGATCATGATAAGATTCTAGTTGAATTCAAATTCAAATCTAGCTCTTATCTTCTCCTTTTGATATGAAACTAACTACTATAGTTAATTCATATTTAAATTCAAAATTTAAATTATCAAATTTAAATATTAGATAATTAATTTAACTATTTAAATTAATTAATAATGTCTTGGACTATCCAAACCCATTAACTCTATTCATGCGCCCCTCTCTCTTTAAGATAGGTATCCAAACTCTTTCTTGGGCCAACAATCATTATTAGGCCCAAAACCTTTAATGCTATAATGTCATGACAATAAAGTGTTAGTGTGTGACCCATTAGGCCCAACATAGCTACTGACATAAATGAGTTTGGTCCCAACAAGGCCACTACCCATTTAATGACAACACAGAGCACTGGCAATGCTTTGTTGCCCCAGAACTAGTTAGGTAAATGACAAGATCATCCTATTAAATCTATTTGGTTTCCGTATCCTTCCCATAAAACCTAGGGCGTATCAGCCCTTGCGGTCTAGGATAAGCTTTAATACGAAATAGGGAGTCTCCAATTTTACTGACTCTAAAGGCAAATCATCTCATGATTTCTTTTACTATGCATAGATTCCTGAGTCCCGTAAATGTCATCCCGATTTCTCCGGTTTACAGATAACCTAATCTCTCACAGAGATTTGACGAATTCCTTCAGCTAGTCACCCTAGACTCGTGTTCTTTCAGGACATGCCTAAAAGTATACCTATGTGTCTCCATGTTTCAGGCAGACGAGGTATACAATCAAAGCATGTCTTCTAGAACACAGTCTAGGTGAAAACTTCTAGTCTAAGGAAAGACACACCCAAATAATAAGAGACTACTCTAATGATACTATCTGTGAGATTTCCTTATAGAGTCTCTTTGTGGGTCCGTTCAATGCGAGCTATACCCTTATAGGTCCACCCACGACTTTAGCTAAGACATCTCCATGTCTGTAGCTCATGAGGTCTTTACCTTGTATCTGCATACAAGTAGTTAAGTCGTGCTAGTCTTACCCGAAATCACTGATCCCCATTCTCAGTGTCTTTAGACTAGGAACTTAAAATTTAGGAGTAGACATCTGGTATCCTTGAATCCTCATGATCGTGATCCCATCACTGATACTCAAGAGATACCTATTCTATTCCAAGGGTTTTATCCAGTTACTCATATATTAATAATGATATCGTGACAGAATATGAAACAAGATAAAAAACGCTTATAATTTATTCATGACAATATGAAAAGTACATGTACGTCCTAATCTAATGAAAAGATTGTCTCTAGGACATCCATATACTAACATCATCATCATAAGAAACTTATAAAAGAAGACAACAACATACAAAAATAAACACATGCATTAAAAATAATTGTTAAAGCTTTACATGGCCTCCACAGCCCAAAGATGACAAAGCAAAAATACAAAGATAGATGGCAGCCTAGACATTGGCCCCATCATTTTGCTCTTCATTGACACCTTTCTCGACGGAAGTAAACTCCTCTTCATCAAGCAAGACACTGCCTTTAACATCCGTAAATGGGTCAAAGAGACCTAAGTGAAGTTCGTTAGCAAAGAAATCGGCCTGTCTGACAGCCTTAAGAAAGCCCTTCTCATGCTACTCTATCGCCTCACGCTTGTAGATGGACAACTCCTCTTCAAGCTCCTTGTGGGCAGCCTTGTCATCATCCAACTGAGCCTCCAAGGCAGTCACCTTCTTGGAAAACTCATCCCTCTCAGTGGTAGCTTTGTAAGCCTTGGCAGCCAGATCCTTTTTCTCCCTCAGCAGCACTTTACCACGACTGGCTAGTTCATCACCATCCAGGCTGGTGTTCAGCAACTCGGCCAAGGCACCACTAGCCTTGTAGACAGATGTTGATGAGACCTAACCACCTCAACCAAGGCCACAATGGCACTGTTCACCTTGGCATGTTCCACCAGCCAATAGTGCAGATGGCAGACTTCAGCTTGGCCACCTCGGCTTTCAGTGATGCTACCTTGCCTACAACTGATAGACTCATGGGGAGCTAGAGAGGATCAATGAAGCTAAAGATATTAGACATTAAAATGTTTACGCTTTTTACATGCTAATTCAATTGAATGACATTTGTAATTTGTGTATGTCTAAGTTGATGCATCTTATGATCAATTGCATAAATATCATTCATGTTTTCACAAAAGCAAAAGTTTCATAAAAAGCTTTTCTGAAACACAAGATTTTTCATGAGTGCATAAAAAGCTAAGTGTTCCATGTTTCAAGTTTTGGGAAAAATGTTTTCTCACTAGTTTAATCGATTACCAGCAAATGGTAATATATTACTTGAAAACAAAGAACATTTTAATCGATTACGAGATTATGGTAATCGATTACAAAATTCAAAATCATAGAATAGAATTCCTATGATAATCGATTACAACATGATGGTAATCGATTACTTGACAACTATTTTGATTAAAGCATCCCGTGATAATCAATTACATTGCATTTTAATCAATTACATTGTTCATAAGTCTTTTCTAGAAAGCCTCAGAACACTTTAATCGATTACATAAGTGATTTAATCGATTACTGATAGTTAAAACTATTTTCTCTATAAATAGATGTTGCTTGTTTGAACTAAACACAATGAATATTATAACCCTTTCTGAAGAGATAAAATATACTACGAGTTATTCAGTGTTTTGACTCACAAATCCTCATTTTCATCAATTATAAAGAAACCTTGTGAGGATTTCCTTTTGAGCATTTTAAAAAAGAAAAAGGCTTAGGAGAGATTCTTTTGAGATTTTCATTCAACCTTGATTTAAGTATCTTAATTATTTCCATTCATCTGTATTGGATCATCAGGTTGTTTCTCTCCTTACTACTTTGGTTGTAATTTTTTTTAGAATTTCTGAGTTTTGTAACTAGTGCAATAGTTTTCTTAAAGTTTGTCTAGAATATGATTTTCTAGAGGGAAGATTAGAGAATGGTGTTTCTCTAAGTCTTGATCACAAAGGGTCTAAGGGAGTTAGATGCCTTGATCTTAATCTAGGTTTGATTGAGAGTGATTGTATAAACTTGTAAGAAATAGATTGCAAATAGTTATATCCTAACTAGTTGGTTATGAAACTAGATGTAGCTTCTCTGGATTGAGAAGTGAACCAGTATAAATCTTGGTGTTGATTACTTCTTCCTTTATCTTTTCTTTTGGTTATTAATTGTCATTCATTGGTATAACTTTAAATAATCAACAAAATTTTCTTGTTGCAATTGCATTCTATAAAGGTTGGAGTTTGATTGATTAAAGTTTTCTATGTTTGTTTTGTGATACGACCCCTTTTAACTCTGATTGTTAAAGAAATTTTAATTGACCAAGAACAACCAATTCACCCCCTCTTAGTTTGTGTGCTACTCATATTGTTTTCAAAAACTTCTTGGTGGCAATGACCATTCTCCTCCAAAATCGCAAGGCTCCTCTAGAGAAAAGCCTTCGCAGAATCAGTGGTGCCTTGAAACGCAATCGAACAAATCAAGTTTTTGTCAAAGGGGGTTAGGGTCCTTTGCTCTGGCCTATGTCCCACACTACCTTTGAGGATTGAGGATTGACAAACAAAGCATTTAAGAGGAAACGAAATTCCCTTGGTCAAGGTAATCTGGGGAGGTGTATCGGGAGAAGATGCAACATGGGAGCTAGAGAACCAGATGCAGGAAGCCTACCCGACTTTGTTTGCCTCAGGTAATTTCGGGGACGAAATTTCAAAAAGGTGGGAGAGTTGTAACACCATGGAATTTTAAGTTGCTAAGTTGAATGTTTGAGGTGTGTTATGTTGCTTAATTATTTGATTTATTTCATGATTTGCTATTTTGAGTGCTTTTGTCTTCGAATGTGTGTTTGGTGGATGTTAAGTCAACTTTGTTGGCTGTGGTTGCTGTGCATGCACGCATGGTGGACATGTCTTATTAGCAGTGTTTATAAGCAGCAGAGTGCGCAGCGGAAGCGTGCTCTTCTTTTCTTCATCTTTGTATTTTCTCTCATTTTCTCTCTTTAAACTTACCCAGAAACCTCTCTTTCTCAACCCCTCTGCATCACCTTTAACCTTTGAGGACCACCATATTTGCCACAAACCCCCTTACGTTAAGAGGCACCTTGTGACCGGAGCAGAAGCCGACGAACATCCTTCTTGAGGTTTGAAAGAGAACGGACATGCTCACAAAGACAATGTTTCAGCATTGCTAAACTGTAGGAAGAACTCTTGGTTAGGTAAGGGGAGTTTATTATGTTAATAACAACTTTAGATACCATAGGTTGGGACCAGGGAGTCCGACTATGAAGATGACTGCATGTCCCTGTTGTGTGTTATTCTCTTAGTAAAACTGTCTTTTAATGAATGTGATGTGGTATGTTGATGTTTGATGGCATTCTTGTGTGTGGATGTTTGATGGTGTTCTGGTATGAAGAGTTTGATGGTGTTTTTGTGGGGAAGTTGACGTCGTAAGAACTCCTCAGGCATGCGTGTGAAGTTGGCATTTTGATGCTGAAAACTCCCAAGACATTTTCTAGTAGTGTTTTTGGAGGTGCTGGATACCTGGATGGGTATGCCGAGATGAGCTATTTGCGTAGCATGCATGTGTGCATGTGGGAGGTGACTCTTAGTCCTTATTGGCGGATGTCAATATCCCAGGTTCCTTACACGGGGTTGTTCCCTTAGAGCTGCTGGGGCTCTCTTCCTTTTCTTTAGATATACCGGGTTCCTTACCCGGGGTTGTACTTTAGAGCTGTTGAGCTCAAGTTACCTCTTTGAGAGGGAAAGCTAACGGGTTCCCTAACATGGATGAGCTCATGCATTCTCGAGAAAAGAGCCATCGCGTTCCCTAACTCGGATGAGCTCGTGCTTTCTCGGTAAAAGAGCCACCGGGTCCTCTACTTGGCTGAGCTTGTGTCCTTTCTTCTAGAACAACAGGGTTCCTTATCCGGGGATGCTTCTTTAGAGCTGTTAAGCTCATTTCCTTTCCTTAGAGATATTGGGTTCCTCACCCGGGATGGGCTATTTTATTTTAGAACTGCTGAGTTCAAGCCTTTTCTTTGTGGGCCACTGGGTTTCTTTACTCGGTAGAGCTCGTACCTTTTCTTTGAGAAGCTACCGGGTTTCCCTTACTCGACTTTCGTAACCCGGAAAACCTTGTGTAGGTTTGTGATATTAATACAATCACGAGTCTTGCTTGTTGTACCAAGCAAGCGCTATCTGTTATAATCGATTACAACACTTATGTAATCGATTGCATAGTGCTGAGTCCATCCTTGGTATTTTTTAAAACCCAAGGACCCCTTTGACCGCCCTTGATCGACCTTTACCGACCTTGTCCGCCCTCTTTCGACCTCATCCGCCTTTGTCCACCTTTGTCTTCCCTTGTCCAACCTTTACCCCTTTGACCGCCCTTGACCAACCCTTACCGACCTTGTTCAGATCCTTAACTCAAAGCTATTATATCTGGGTGCTAACCCGGACACCTAATACTTCACACCGGCTCACTAGTTTATCTGGTGTTTATGAATGACGTATAAGGAATGTATGTGAATATGTTGAGAACAGATGAGATCAGCCTATGTGATGGCTTGAGATAATGATGTAAGCATTGATACCATGGGGGTGTATGACTAGTTATCCTATCCAGGACGGATTGTTCCTGGCTGGGTCATACATTGATGGTGCCCATGGTTATCGAATGCGGGTGGATATACATAGATACCCACGGGGGTGTATGATGAGTATCCTATCTAGGATGGGTTGTTCCTGGCTGGGTCATACATTGATGATGTCATGGTGATAGGCTATGTATAGACACATGAGATGCCAGGACCGGGTGGTTACCCTTGCAAGGACCACGGTCAGTGCATCGATGAGCTCATGTTAGGGTAGCCCGTGATTTTGATGGTGCCCATGGGACATACGACATTTGCATGATGAAAATAGGATGCTTGGCTGTAGGGTACCTGGCTACTGGGGAGCCACGTCTATTAGGAACTCTTTCTGACACCCCGGGGCTGATCACCACTGGGGGAGCAGCCTGTGCACAACAGAGTGACCCTGACAAGCTACTGCATCATTAAGACCACACAGATGGACTATTTTCGGGACGATACCACATGACATGCTAAGAGATGAGTTAGAAGCATGCATCATGCTAGACATTATAAGTTGACTTGTGGAATGTTGTTGAATGATTGTCCGGGACAATTGCATGATGAAATGCTTGGATCTTATGCTGATATTGTGATGTTTAGATTGCTTTCCCTAACTAATGTTATTTATTGTTTGTTGTTAAACATGATAAACTCACCCTTCTTTGCTGTACCACCCTTGACACCAGACAATCTCCATCTACATAAGACACTCTTACAACCTCTTTCGCCCACAAGCTGGCTCAGAGGTTAGGGGGCTTATGTACTTTCTAGAATATGAAAAATACACGTGTCCATTGATGCAGGACCCCAGTACACGTATCAACTGAAAACAATAGGAATACCCACAATAACCAAGAGGGGGGCGGGGGTGAATTGGTTAAAAACTTGGTCTTTTAAAATTTCTTTACAAAATCAGAGTAAGGATCGTAATCACTTTAAAACCAAGAAAGCTTTTATTCAATCAATTCACTCAGCTCAAGAAATCAATAGCTCAAATTAGAACTTGCTGCGTAATGATGAGAATACCAAGAACAATTGAACAAGATGATTAATAGAGATTTAAGAACAAAAAATCAACACAAGGATTTATACTGATTCACTTCTTAATAGAAGCTACATCCAGTTTCTTCTAATCAACACTAGATTAGAGTTCCACTATTATAAATTTCAGTTCTTACAAGCTTTATTACAATCACTATTTATCAACCGTAGATAAAGACAAGAAATCTAAAACACTATTAGAATCCTAGTGCACAAGAACCAGAGAACACTACTCTGTTCTTTCCTAGAGAACACTACTCTAGTACAAGCCTCAAGAACAAATTTACAACAACACCAACTAACAAACAAATTGCAGAAAACAATTTACACCCAAAAAGAATGGAGAGAAACAACCTGATGATCCAATGAATATGAATACATGTGGTTTACGAATTAGAGTTGTATGAACAAATGAGTTTCAGAACATGCTCTCCTATTCTTCTTTGAAAACTCTTGCCCAAGAAATCATTCAAAACCCATGAAGATTAAAGAGTGGGACAAGAGGTTAGTATACTCAGAAAATCACTTTCAATCTTAGTAAAGGCTTGTGTGTATTCAGAAATTCGAATTCCTCAAGTTAGAAAACAAGCCAAGCTTCACATCTATTTATAACAGAACTTTGTAACTAACTATAATCGATTAAACGCGCCAAATAATCAATTAAAACACCTTGTGTAATCGATTAAATTGTTACTTTAATCGATTGAAGTGTTCATATGTTATCTGGGTTTGAACAACGAGCAAAATAATCAATTAATACGATCTGTAATAGATTAAACCAGTAACACAATATTTTTGAAAAGCCTTGTGTAATTGATTACCACGATTACAGGAAATGGTAATCGATTAAAGCAGCGAAACAAGCTTTTCTAAGAATCTTATGTAATCCATTACAATAAATGGTAATCAATTAAAGCAGTGAAGCATGATTTTCTTTTAACACTATGTAATCGATTACAACCAATGGTAATCAATTAAATTGTTCTTCAAAGCTTTTCTAGATTTAAAAATGAAGCAAATAATCAATTAAATCACAGTGTAATCGATTAATCCAGTGATATTTTCATTTTTCCAAAAACATTGCTTCTTTGGTTTTTTTCTCAAAAATTGCTTTAGTTCTTTGTGAAAACATTTAGGCATGTAAATGATTAAATGCATGCAATGCAAGGATCAATAGATTGGCCTCTCTAAACACTTCATTTGATTTACATTCTTCCAAGGCATTCCAAGGAATGTGAAAAGCACAAAACAATCCTTCAAGTCTTAAGCTTCAAGCTTCAAGATGCTCCCCCTATACCCAACAGTCTCCCGCTTTTTGGCTTTGAACATGCCAAATATTGATTGACCATCTGTTTAAGTTTGGAACTGCTTTGAGGATGAGCAAGATGAAGGTCTTGAACTTTGTTAACCTGAAAAAAAAAATCAGCCTCTTTGCCAAGAGCAAGGGTTAAGAGTTAAGCTTGCATTAGCATTAATCATTTGTTTACATTAGATTAGCTCCCCCTGACTTAGTTTGCTCCTTTTGACTTAGTTAATTTCATGAATCATTGATTGGCAAAAAAAAAAAGCAGAAAAATAGAGTATAACAGAGAGCAAAGCAGAGTTTCATTTTAGTTGACTATCAATCAAATTTTCTTCCCCTATTTGGCTTATCAAAGGCAAAAAGTAATAGCACAGCAAATAAGGATAAAGAGAAAATACAAATTTCATTAATTGAAAGGAACATGCAGTACATTAATAAAAAAAAACAAAAAAAAAACAGAGGAAATCAAACATGAAATATAAGAAGCCTAGTTATCTTTGTCAAAGTCATCAAGGACAATCCTAGCTTCTATATTTTCTAGCCTAGATTTCATCTCCTCTAAAGATGAATTTGTCTCAGCCCTATGCTCATGATGCAGTGATAACAAGGCATCCATCTTTTGAATCATAAGGGATTCAAATGGACTTTAAGATGGTTCAGCAGGGCCAGCATCTGCAGCTTCTTCATCAGCTTCCTCTTCTTGTTCAGCACCAGGGAGTTGTTGTCCAGCCATTTGCCATCCATATGGGGTCTTGGTCATACCTAGCTTGGTAAGATGCTTCTCTTTGATAAGGCTGTTGCTGGCATTAGTGTTGTCAACAACCTCATTAGAGACATCAATTTGGAAGTAATCAATGAACCTGGATACAAGAATAGCATATGGAAAGGGATAATTCATTAATCTTTTGGACTTAAGCATGATCTCCTGGATAATGAGAATCCAATTCATCTTAATGCCATTTTTCAAGGCATACACAAGCTGTAAATCATCATCAGTGGCTTGGGCATGATTTGTGGCTCTAGGGGTAAGAATATAGGTGATGTAATGAAGAAGCCTATCTTCATGAGTCATGGGTCCAGTACTTAGCCTAAGCTTCAACCTCATTTGAGGATCAAGAAGCATCCCTCTATATGTGTCAATCCTATTATACCCACCAGCCTCTTCTTCAAATTTTCTCTCCTCATCAAATGAAAGACCAGCAACTTCTTGCCAGATTTCAAGGGTAATGTCTATGGCTACCCCATTAACTTGAGACAGTAGTGTCCCTTCCATAGAGAACTTGGAACAGGTATAAAATACCTTCACCAATTCAGGGTAAAAGGTACCCTTCATCTCCACAAATTGTTTCAAACCTTGGGCTTCAATGAAGGTAGGGAATTGAAAACCTTCTCTTATAAACCAGTCAAGGGAAAGGTGTTTGGGAGGACCTATAAGCTTGGTTGCATTGAACTGGAGGTAGGTCATTTTGTCTTTCTCCTTGGAGAACCAATGATCTAATCTATTGGCAGCTGGGTTGGAGGATTCAGCTTTTCTTTTAGAGGATCTGGGTTTCTTTGGGGCAGACATGGCTAATGCTAAGGCAGAGAAACTAAGCTTAGAGGAAAGAAGAACACAAAAGTGCTTAAGACAGAAGATGAAAAAGGTGTGATTTCTTCCTCTAACATAGGCAATATTTATAGAGATTTTAGGCTCCAAAGTTGAAATTTGAAATATGTAACAGTTACCACGAATTAACACATTCAATTTAAGGCTCAGAAGATTCAAATTTTGAATTAGGTGGCAGTTGGGCAGTTACAATTTCCAAGAAAATCTTGCAGATTCTGCAGTAACTCCATGAATAATCGATTATTTGCATGTGTAATCGATTAATTTGTAAGGAAAATCAGTTTTTGCATAGGCAGTAATCGATTAATTCGTAAGGTAATCAATTATTTCAGAGCAATCCAGTTAAAGAAGATGAAGTGAAATCGATTATTCCTCCTATGTAATCGATTATCATAGTGAGAATACAAGTTTCAGAGATTTTCAAAACAATTTAATCGATTAATTTGTTTGCTAATCGATTATTCCAGTGAAATGAGAATTTGTAAAATATTCTGAAGCTTGTGTAATCGATTAATTCGTTGTTTTAATCGATTATTCTAGTGGAATGAGTTTTTCTGAAAAAAATTTCTATGAAGAATAATCGATTATTATGTTGTGTAATCGATTACATAATCTCAAATTTCATTCCCAATAGCTTTTAAAGTCCATTTAATTGATTATCCCGTGCCTTAATCGATTATTACAGTGAAAATAGCAGAATGAATAGTGATTATGCAGCACAATTTTGAATTTTCAAATACAAGTGATGATCTATTTCACATAGATTAGCACATATCAAGCATGCTTTAGCAAATGTTAGACTCATCAAGGATACCTAGCATGTTTCTGAGAGTATAGAATCTATCTCTAGCCAATGGTTTAGTAAATATATCAGCCAATTGATTGTGTGTATCAATGAAATCAATTTTGATATTACCTTTTTGAATGTGATCTCTAAAGGAAATGATGTCTAATCTCAATGTGTTTGGTCCTTGAGTGCATTATTGGATTTTCGGAAATGTTGATAGCACTTGTGTTGTCACATAGCAGAAGTATTTCCTTCAATTCAACACCAAAATCTTATAATTGTTGCTTTAGCCAAAGGTTTTAAGCATAACAACTTCCAGCAGAGATGTACTCAGCTTCAGCTGTTGATAGAGCAACACAAGATTGTTTCTTACAGTGCCATGAGATCAGTGAACTTCCATGTAGATGACAAGTTCCACTAGTGATTTTTCTATCCAACTTGCATCCTGCAAAGTCAGAATCAGAATAACCAACTAAATTAATTTATGCACCTTTAGGATACCAAAGACTAACTCTTGGTGTTGATTTGAGATATTTGAGTATTCTTTTGACTACAGTGTGGTGTGATTCTTTAGGATTTGCTTGATATCTTGCACATAAACACACACACTCAACATAATATCTGGTCTACTAGCTGTCAAGTACAGTAAGGATCCAATCATTCGTCTAAACTTTGACTCATCAACCTTCTTTCCTTTTTCATCTGAATCAAGATAAGTTGATGTTGCCATTGGAGTTGCAGCATCTTTGCTTTTCTCCATTTCAAACTTTTTAATCACTTCAAGGCAATACTTGGTCTGATTTAGAAAAGTTCCATTCTTCATTTACTTCACTTGAAGTCCAAGAAAGAATGTTAATTCTCCCATCATTGACATTTCAAATTCTTTCTGCATATAGATAGAAAATTCTTTGCACAATAGCTGATTAGTTGAACCAAAAATTATATCATCAACATACACTTGAACCAACAATATATCATTTCTTTGCCTTTTGATGAACAAGGTTTTATCAACATGTCCTCTTGTAAAAGATTGCTCAAGCAAAAATTTGCTTAATCTTTCATACCAAGATCTTGGGGCTTGTTTTAAACCATAAAGAGCTTTATTAAGTTTATAAACATGATTTGGAAACTTGAAATCAATAAAACCAGGAGGTTACTCCACATATATTTCCTCCTCAATATATCCATTTAAGAAAGCACTTTTAACATCCATTTGAAAAAGTTTAAAATCCATCAAACATGCATATGCAAGCAATAATCTAATGGCTTCCAATCTTGCAACTGGTGCATAGGTTTCCTCATAGTCAATGCCTTCCTCTTGGTTGTAACCTTTTGCAGCCAATCTAGCTTTGTTTCTGATTATGATTCCACTCTCATCAAGTTTGTTTCTAAAAACCCATTTTGTGCCAATAGGTTTAAGAGAAGGAGATCTAGAGACAAGTTCCCAAACTTCATTTCTCATGAATTGATTCAATTCATCATGCATGGCATGCATCCAATGTTCATCAATTAAGGCTTGATCAATATTTTTAGGTTCTATTTGTGAAACAAAAGCCATATTACAGCAGGGATTTCTTAATGATGATCTAGTAGACACTCCCTTTGATACTTCACCAAGTATGTTGTCAAGGGAGAGATCTCTTGTTGTTCTCCAATCCATAGGCTCACGAACAAATGTTGATTGTTCTGTTTCAGCAATTGGTTCTTCCTTTTCTTTATTCATTGAGTCATTTAGTTGAATAAATTCTTCCATAGGACCTGCATCAATATCACACTTCTTTTCCTCTTTAGAGGGATTAGATTCATCACAAATAACATGAACTGATTCTTCCATGCATAAAGTTCTTTTATTGAAAACTCTATATGCTTTACTTTGTAATGAATATCCAAGGAAAATGGCTTCATCAGCTTTAGCATCAAATTTTCCAAGTGATTCTTTCCCATTATTTAACACAAAACACTTACAGCCAAAAGTTCTCAAATGAGAAATGTTTGGTTTTCTACCTTTGTATAGTTCGTAAGGAGTTTTCTTCAAAATAGGCCTTATTAATAATCTATTCAAAGTGTAGCAAATTGTACTTACAGCATCAGCCCAAAAATTTTTAGTTAAATTTGTCTCATTAAGAAGAGTTCTTGCACTTCTTCAAGGGATCTATTTTTCCTTTCCACAACACCATTTTGTTGAGGTGTTCTTAGAGCTGAAAAATTGTGGTTAATTCCATTTTCTTCACAGAAATTTTCAAAATGTTCATTTTGGAATTCTCCACCATAATCACTTCTTCTTGAGATAATTTTGTTTCCTTTTTCATTTTGAGTAATTTTGGCCAGTTTTCTAAAGGCATTGAAAGCATCACTCTTGGATTTCAAAAACAAAGTCCATGTGAATCTAGAGTAATCATCAACAATGACAAGCCCATAGTAATTACCTCCTAAACTCATAGTTCTAGAAGGACCAAAAAAATCTATGTGAAGTAATTCAAGGGGTCTTGAAGTAGAAACAACATTTTTACTTTGAAAAGAATTTTTTGTTTGTTTCCCTTTTTGACAAGCATCACATAATTTGTTCTTTTCAAACTTGAGTTTGGGTAATCCAATGACTAGATCCTTTTTAATTAGCTTGTTCATATGATGCATGTTAATGTGACTTGCCCTCCTATGCCATAACCAAGATTCATCAATTTTACTAATTAAGCAAGAAGTGTTGTGAAGGTATGCATGATCTATGGAGAGTAAGTAGATATTACCTTTTCTTTTACCTATGTGTATCATCTCACCAGTTTGTCGATCACATATCATGCAACAATTGTCATTAAATGACACTTTGAACCCTTTATCACAAAGCTGACTTATGCTTAAGAGATTGTGCTTTAATCCTTCCACATAGATAACATTTCTGATTTTGGTCTTAAAGTTGTCTCCTATACTTCCTTCTCCAATTATTTTGCCTTTGTTATTATCTCCATAGGTGACAAATCCTCCATCTTTAAGAGTCAAATTTTTTAACATTGATATGTCAGCAGTCATATGTCTAGAGCATCCACTGTCAAGATAACCATAATGATGATCTTGCTCTTAGACATACCTGCAAAATTCAAATCAATTTACAAAGGAAGGTACCCAATTGAAATTGGGTCCATAAGGTTTAGTTGTTTTCCTTTTTCTTGGCACCCAAATGCATTCTCCATTAGGCACATAGAATCTCCTAGCATAGCATTTATAAGATGTGTGACATTTCTTCATACAATAGTTACAAGTAATAGTTCTTGATGCTTTTTCAAAATAAGTCATGTGATTAAACTTTGGTTTTGAAACAGCTTTTTTATATTTCTGTTTTGGAGGCACAAACTTGGTTCTTCCATTAGATTTTGATCCATGTTTGTAACCCAATCCAGAAGTATCTCCAGCATACTTTTGCACACTTAGCATTTCAACCAAATTGCATTTTCCTTTGTAAAGCCTTCTCAAAAGATCAACCAAGTAATTATTTTCAGAAAGTACTACCATAAGTTTTACACCATGACTTCTTTTGAACTCATCAAACTCTTTTTGCAAATCATTGTATTTGTCAACATTAGATGAAGAAGAAGCATATACACATCCATTCAATTTGTAACTTGAAACAAGTTTTTCATTATCTTCTTTCAGTTTACAAATTTCAGCTTGTAATTCAGCAAGTTTTGTGACATGCCATCTAAGATCTCCCTTTAGCTTATTATTGGATTTTGCAAGCTTTTGGGCCTCTTCATGCATTTCTTGAAAAGCATCAATAGCTTGATCAAATTCAGAACTTACCTCAATTTCAGCAATTGATAAATCATCATCTTCATCAATTGTGGAAGTGAGACACACATTTGCTTCTTCATCTTCAGTTGATGATTCAGAAGTTGTTGATTCATTATCTTCCCAAGCTATATAGGCTTTCTTGGGATTTCCTTCTTTCTTCATCTATTTTTCACCTTGTTGCTTTTTCAGAAAGATAGAACATTCAGATTTAATGTGGCCAGGTTTTCCCCATTCAAAGCAAGTGAAGTTGTTGTCATTCCTTTTGTTGTTGCTGTTGTTGTTCTTTGTGAACTTCTTATTCTTGTTTCTTCTCAAGATTTTGTTGAAATTTTTGACAATTAAGTTCATGTTGTCTTCATCATCTTCTTCACTTAGTCTTCCACTTTTTTCACCTTTGAGGATCCAGCTTTCAAGGCTATGCTTTTGTGTTTCTTTTCTGCATCTTCAAAATTGGTTAGTTGTGACATTTCAAGTTCATACTCAAGAAGCTTACCAAATAGTGCAGCCATGGACATTTTGGATAGGTCTTTTGATTCTTTGATTGCTGTCACCTATGGTTGCCATGGTCTTGTGAGGCACTTTAAGATTTTGATATTCAACTCTTCAACATCAAATGTCTTTCCAAGACCAAGAAGATGATTTACTATGTGAGTAAATCTTGTTTTAAGCTAAGACATGTTTTCTGTGGGATTCATCTTGAACATTTCATACTCATGTATTAAGACATGCTTCCTTGATCTTCTCACTTCATCTGTACCTTCATGAGTTATCTCTAACATCTCCCACATCTCTCCTTTGCACTTTTGCACCTAACTGTTCTAAAAAAATTCATCAGAAGAAAGTGCAGAAGTAATCATATTCTTAGCTTTAAAATCATATTGAACAACTCTCTTTTCAGCATCTGTCATTTCATCCCATTCTTTGGGAATCATATCATTACCAACAGTTTTAATAGGAATCACAGGACCTTTTTCTATTGCATTCCAAGCACCTGGGTCATTTGATTGAATAAAGATTTTCATTCTATTTGTCCAAAAACTGAAGTGCTCTCCTTCAAACATTGGAGGACGATTGAGGGAGGCACCCTCTTTGAAGGTAATTTGTGTGGTATTCATTTTCTTTTTAAAGAAAGATAGTGATCTTGAATAACACTCAAGAACCTGCTCTTGATACCAATTGAAAACAATAGGAATACCCATAATAACCAAGAGGGGGGGTGAATTGGTTATAAACGTGGTCTTTTAAAATTTCTTTACAAAATCAGAGTAAGGATCCTAATCCCTTTAAAACCAAGAAAGCTTTTATTCAATCAATTCACTCAGCTCAAGAAATCAATAGCTCAAATTAGAACTTGTTGCGTAATGATGAGAATACCAAGAACAATTGAACAAAATGATTAATAGAGATTTAAGAACAAAAAATCAACACAAGGATTTATACTGATTCACTTCTCAATAGAAGCTACATCCAGTTTCTTCTAATCAACACTAGATTAGAGTTCCATTATTATAAATTTCAGTTCTTACAAGCTTTATTACAATCACTATTTATCAACCGTAGATAAAGACAAGAAATCTAAAACACTATTAGACTCCTCGTGCACAAGAATCAGAGAACACTACTCTGTTCTTCCCTAGAGAACACTACTCTAGTACAAGCCTCAAGAACAAATTTACAACAACACCAACTAACAAACAAATTGCAGAAAACAATTTAGACCTAAAAAGAATGGAGAGAAACAACCTGATGATCCAATGAATATGAATGCATGTGGTTTACCAATTAGAGTTGTATGAACAAATGAGTTCCAGAACATGCTCTCCAATTCTTCTTTGAAAACTCTTGCCCAAGAAATCATTCAAAACCCATGAAGATTAAAGAGTGGGACAAGAGGTTAGTATACTCAGAAAATCACTTTCAATCTTAGTAAAGGCTTGTGTGTATTCAGAAATTCAAATTCCTCAAGTTAGAAAACAAGCCAAGCTTCACATCTATTTATAACAGAACTTTGTAACTAACTATAATCGATTAAAACACCTTGTGTGATCGATTAAATTGCTACTTTAATCGATTGAAGTGTTCATATGTTATCTGGGTTTGAACAACGAGCAAAATAATCGATTAATACGATCTGTAATCGATTAAACCAGTAACACAATATTTCTAAAAAGCCTTGTGTAATTGATTACAGGAAATGGTAATCGATTAAAGTAGCGAAACAAGCTTTTCTAAGAATCTTATGAAATCGATTACAATAAATGGTAATCGATTAAAGCAGTGAAGCATGATTTTGTTTTAACACTATGTAATCGATTACAACCAATGGTAATCGATTAAATTGTTTTTCAAAGCTTTTCTAGATTTAAAAACGAAGCAAATAATCAATTAAATCATAGTGTAATCGATTAATGCAGTGATATTTGCATTTTTCCAAAAACATTGCTTCTTTGGTTGTTTTCTCAAAAATTGCTTTAATTCTTTGAGAAAACATTTAGACATGTAAATGATTAAATGCATGCAATGCAAGGATCAACAGATTGTCCTCTCTAAACACTTCATTTGATTTACATTCTTCCAAGGCATTCCAAGGAATGTGAAAAGCACAAAACAATCCTTCAAGTCATAAGCTTCAAGCTTCAAGATGCTCCCCCTATATCCAACATCAACCCTTCGCGCTAGCCCTGCTATAGGAGCCCGAATGCACTTCCCTTAGCAGCCGGGTTGTTATTCTCAACAAGTTATCTCTAAGCTTATTTATTCAAATATTATTGATAATGCTACAACCACATTTCAAATAATAGGTACCTAATTATCTATAAGGTACAAATTATTTACAATGTACAAATTATCTAGTCTAATTATCTACAACCTACAATTATCTATTAGCCTTATTTACAAGTTAATTATTTACAAAGGCTTAAGGCCCATGCTCCACACTATAAATGCAGGTCCATCTAAACTTTCTAGACAATTCAACTCACACGAGTTACACATCATCCATACATAGCCTATTCATTCTTATACTCTCTTTATATGCTTTATTGTCATACAATTGATGTACTTACTTGAGTGTCAAAGTCATTTCCTTTGTTTTACAGGTCCCCCCTCTTAATAAGGCCAATTCATTATTCAACGTGCAGAGTCTGGCACTCACTTGAACCACGTCCACCCTTAGGCATGGCATTTCCAAATTTTGGTAATAACAATTCTTTAAAAGGTTTTTTATATTTTCTTTTGTTTTGTGCACTAGGTGCTCTAATGATTTCTATACCATATTGATGACAAAATGTTCCTAATTCTTTTTATTAGTCATATTTTCTTTTCTCATTTTATTTTGTAATTTGAAATAAGTACAAATTTGTATTCCTGTTTCTACTATTATGTTATGTATTTGACCATAGGTTAACAATTCATAGGCTACAGGTGTTGTAAAATGTCTTTCTAAATTTATTCTGACTTTTTCAGCAAATAACTTTGGTAATCCTGCTATAAATTTTTCTTTCCAAAATCCTGCGAATCCATCTTCTAGCAGTGTTACTTTGGATAAAAATGTATCTTTATACCATCTATAGTCTGACATGGTTGGGCAATATAGATTGGTTAATTTGTTTGCTATTCTTTCTTTAAAAATATTGGGGTCTCCTATAAAGTTTTGAATTATAGAATATGAGCGTTGATATTGCATCTTGTTCTTGAGTTTCAAATTTTACATTATTTAATATTACATTTCTCTCATTTTTTGTACAAAGATTATCCCACCATCATTTTAATTGTCCGGTGAATCCTTGTACTATGACTATAACAATGTTTTTGTCTGATACTCCTTTGGTTTTATAGGCAGTAGCTGTCATAGACATTTGACAAGTTAGATCTAAGATGGATTGTTCACTCATCCCATCCATATTCCTTTATGCTATTTCTGTTCTAGAGAAAAAAATTTGATGAAAGTCTCCATATTCCTCATATTGGACATCGACTGACGATGGTCTCGAGTAATAATTTCTAAGTTTAGGATAATGATTTCTTTTTAGTTTATTTGCTTCTATATCTTCTTGTTGAGTGTTTATTGAGAATTTTTCTAGGCTTAATTTTTCTAATTTTTTCCTAATTTCTTCTATTTACTTCTAAATCTTTTTTAGATACATTCATTATTTTATATATTGGCTTATCAAGAAGTTTTATTATCGGTTTAGTACCTGAGGTACTGGCTTCACTAGTCTGTATTTGAGTTTCTAGTCTAGTTAAATGTGTTGACATAGCGTTTAACATTATATTGGAGTAATTTAATTGTTGATGTAATTTTTAATATCTTTTTTCTATATAGACTTATCTTCTCATATAATATTTTTAAAAGGTGTGACTTCTATTTCTAAATCGGATATTTGTATTTTAACTCCCTGTTGGGGTGGATATTCCAATTCCAATATTTTATCATCTATAGTTTTCCATTTTATATTATTCTTAGTTATTGGATGAATATGTCCTTCTTTCCTATAAAAAAACCAATAAAAAAAATATATTTATTTCTATTTCTTTTAGATGTTTATAATATTCTTGCCTAAATTCTTCAATTTGTTTTATACTATATGTCTTAAAAAACAATCTCTTATTTCTTTATTATGTTTTCCATTGAATATTCTCTAATCCATTCTTTATCTATTTGAAAAATAATTATTTCTTTTGTTAACACATCAGTACTTGTGATCTTGTTGGATAATATTGAGGGGATGCCTCAGTCTCTTGATATACTGGTACATATATTTTTGGATTACTATTGCCTAATCCTGTTAGATTTAGATCTATAATAGATCCACTAATGGAATGTCTTGAAGGTTGTCCTTTATATATCATTTGTGGTTCATTTATTCTTAATGATGTTGATCTATTCATTTTTAATCTAATATTAGGACCTTCTTGAATAATTTCTCTAACCTTAGTATTATCTATTCTAGGTTCTGGCAAAACATCTTCTGTCAAACAATCTTTGGGTATTTTATTAATTATGTCTTCATGTCTTAAGTTTTTAGGTACTTTTATTGATGATTTGTTAAGATTTGCTTCTACAAGTATTGTTTCATCCTTAGGAGATGATCTTAAGGCTCTAAAGTTATAATTTATTGTAGTTACTTTATAATATATTCTACATGTTATCTGTATTGCTCTTGATGCTTCTTCCACAACTTCATCTGTTATTTTTACATGTAATTTTATAGCTTTACTTATTCTCTCATTATTGAGATTCATAGAAAATTTAGGAAAGCAAATAAAGAAGGTTGTGACATCATGTGAATTGCTCTCTAGTATTGCTATTATTTAGCCATTAAACTTTTTAAGTCTAATATCTCTTAATAATATTAATATTGGACTGTTTACTCGTAATCTATAATTAGGTTGTTCCCACTTGTATCAATCCTAGATGTAAAAAATTATAACCTTGTTTTTTATGTTCATCTAATTTTGATTGCTCTAAAAGATTAATAATTGTGTTATTATCAGTTCCTGGGTAACTGTAACACCCTGAAATTTTGATAACTTAAAATATATGTGTGATGTAACACCCCAAAAATTTTGAAGTCACAGTCAATGACTAGGGGGGAAATGTTAATTAGAGGCAATACAGAAGGATCTAGGAAAAATGACAAAAATACCCCTGGACATTTTGGAAAATGACAAAATTGCCCTTAGGTATTTTAGCAAAATATCTTAAGGAGGAAACTCTATAAATACTCTAGAATGCTTGAAACATAATCAGAATACCCTTCGGGTAACAATTACAGAGTTTCCCTGAACATTTTTGGAAATGACAATTATACCCTTAGGGTGAGGGGTGAAATTACCAAAATGCCCCTAGGTCAAAAACTGACCAAGATGACCTCAGAAATTAATGGGAACCTGAGCATAGGATAAAATACTTTTAGACAACAAATTATCAGCTAGGTTGAGGATAGAGAACTTTAAAATAAAATTTCTATGAATTTTGGAAGATAGGTTAAAAAGAACTTAATCTAGACTATCCTAGGTATCAGAAAATTATGAAGAAAGCATGGACATAATCTATGGAGTTTTCTCTTAATTATGGGAAGAATAAATTTCCTAAATGAGTTAGTCTAGTAATTTTACTAATTAAGAACAAAATGGACCAATAAGAAGTCAAACAAAGCTAGTACATGGAATAAAAGGAAAACTTGTGGAATAAGTTATCTGAGATCAAGCCTTGGCTGTATAATACAATACCAAGAGAGAAAAACCTTAGGAACATTCAAGAATGGATACATGGAGAGTTAAGAAAGCCTAGCCATTTCCATTGGTCCATGTGTAAAGAAAGAAATTAATGCTTAAAAGGATATTTGAAGCAAATTTTATGTTGTCTCCTTTGGCAAAATATGTAGATAGCTAGAAACATTATGTCAAAAATCGCAACGGTCAAAAGTTAGATATGTAAGCTAGGAGTATGCCTTTAAAAGTTTAAGAAGATCCAACGGTTAACAAACCCAGAATTATTATTTTACAGAAACGGGTTTTTCCAAAAATGAAGCAAAATACAAAAATCTATTAAATCTAAGCTACCTCACGGTTTTTAACCAAAATACAGAAAACTTAAGCAATTCCACGTGCAAAACAAAGGCAGCCAAGGAGGGTGTGGAGTCTTCTTGAAACAAGACACTTGGAAGCCAAAAATTAAATAGCCAATGAAATATAAACAACTAAAAAGCAAGGCAATGATGAAGTTCCATGATATTTTCATTTAAAGCCAAGAAACCTAGCCTATAGAAGGAGATGAAAACTGAAAATTGGGCTGGTGCAGCCGTGCAATTACTCCCCAAAAGCCTTTATTCTATTCCTTTCTACTTCACCTTTTACCAAAACAACAAAACACAAAAGCCTAACTCTAGGAGTTCACGTGAAGCAACTAACCATTTAGGAGCAAGAGTTATTCAAATTCAAGGAAGAAAAGCTAGGAGCAAGGGGCTGTCCATAAAGCTTAGGAAGCCAAGGTATGGGGAGTTTATGTTGAGCTTAGTTTGAATAATATTCCTTGCTTTATTCCATGAAGTCTTGTAGAAAAGGTGTTTGTTAAATTGTCTCAAAGAGCTCAAATGATTAATTGACTAAGCAACTTGGTTTGATTTTAACAATTGATGATTGGGTCAATAACTTGAACTTAATCTAATAAATGAAAGTTAGAAGTAACTAAGAAATTGAAAGTATGGGAAGTATCTTAATTTACATGGATTAGATGATTAATAGGTTTATTTAACATCCACTTCTTTAGATTTAAAACTATTTTTTTCCTTGTTTGTGAAACTTAAAGTTTGGTATACCAAGTGTTTGATTAAAATTCTCAATGAACTAGAATAATTTTTTAACAAAGAATAAACTTGAAATTTAAATAAGTGGCTGTCCAATATAATTTAATTTCACTTTGTGGCCATGGGGTACTTGGTGGTATTTCTTTACTACTTACTTAATGTTGTAGTATTTGTAATTAATTATTTAAGGTTGCTGTACGTCATGTTATTACGTTGCTGTATTGGTAACTTAATGATGTTATATGTTGTTGCTGTATGTTTTTATTATGTTGCTATAAATTGCTGTATTTGTAACTTAATGTTGCTATATGTTATTTTATGATGTTACTGTATATTGTAACTTAATATTGCTATAATTTAATGTGGCTGTAAGATATTTTATTATGTTGCTGTATATTGTAAAGATTACTGTATTTAATGTTACTGTATGATAATATGTTACTGTATGTTGCTGTATGTTACTGTATATTATAACTTAATGTTGCTGTAACATGATGTTGCTGTATGCTATTTTATTTGTTGAAGTTGCTGTATGATATTTTATTAATCACGTGAGATGGAACTATGATAAAGATTAATTTGTGGCTTGGGGGTTTATGATTCTGATGATTGAAAAATAAATTAAATTTTGAGGATGAGAAACAAATTAAGAATTATGTTATGTTGATAATTGGAATCCTTGTATTGGTTGAGCGGTTATGGATTCCGTAAGTTGCGGAGAATTATGGCGGTATTCTGAGACTATGGTGA
Source organism: Glycine latifolia (assembly GCA_013407115.1). Lineage (NCBI taxonomy): Eukaryota > Viridiplantae > Streptophyta > Magnoliopsida > Fabales > Fabaceae > Glycine > Glycine latifolia. The sequence goes on along the minus strand of QARZ01040347.1, from coordinate 9,021 downwards.
GAGGTTTTATGTGATAAGCCTTATGTGCTGAAAAGATGTTTAAAACCTGATAAAATGAAACATTCATGCATTTCATACACATATGCCTTGCGGGGGTTAATCCGTGGAGTTATACCTTGCGGGGGTTAATCCGTGGAGTTGTTTGTCAGATAGCTGAACCGAGTCCATGCGTTCAGAGATTGAACTGGGGGGTAGTGTGTTTCAGGGAGGACCACACCACCATGATGATCACATAGGTGGAGGTGACATTCCTACGCGCCCCTGCCCTACCCCGACTGAATGGATAGGTGTGCCACTGGGATGGGGCTATCTTGACTGTGGCCACTGTTGATGATTTAGTAACCTGAGATCTCAGTCATGCATCATATAAAAAGACGAGCATGCATCTTATACATCGCACAAGGGGCATATGATGATCTGTACACTGTATAAGTTGTGTGGATTTTATCTATCTGTGTTTATATTATTCAAACTATGTTTGTCATAAACTTACCCTATGTTTGTGTCTGTGGGTGACACCTGTGATGACCCCAATTCATTTGGGCGAGCAGAGGAACAGTAGTAACTGAGCATGGATGATGGAGTGAAGATGTGCACGGATGATTGAAAGTTGTGATGTCGATATTGTGATACTTGATATTTGTAGTTTGGACTATCTGTATATTATTGGACATGAATTATGGACTGTATTATGAACGGTGTAATGGACTGTATTCTTGTTATAAATGAACCGTGGTGAGAGAAATCGTTTACGCTATGTACTTTTAATAAAATTAGTAAGCAAGGCCAAAAGAATTTTTGGAAAAAATTTACAACTAAAATCATTTTACTATAAAGTGGACACAAATTTTAATTAAAATCAATCAAGCTCGAGAGAGTTAAGAGAGGCGTTACATGTGATGTATTCCTTGTATAATTTTATTACTTTATTAATTAGGATTGATTTAAATGTTATGTGAATTATCCACGCGCAATTGCTTGGTTTAGATGTCAAGTTATGTGAAGTTGTTTGAGTTGCGTTGAAAATGTGTAATTTCTAGTTGACCCAAAAACCTATTTTAGTCAAATCACCATTATGGTTTGGTTAATCGTTGGACCGTCTTCAAATTTTAAAGGTAGGTTCCTAACCTACATATGTAATTTTTGACCGTTGGGATTGTTGACACATTGTTTGGAACGTGAGAAATTAATTTTTTTACAGAAGCAAAAATTTTAAAATTTGGTCAGCTCGCCTAGGCAAATTTTGCGGGCATTTTTGCTCGCTTGGGCGAGTGAAGTTAGTGTTAAATACGTCCAGCAGCGTCAAGACCACGAAAATGGGTCTTCTTCCTCCCTCAACCAGCACCTAAGCCTCCCACCACCCTCCTCCACCACCCAAGACCATCGGTGACCACCACGAGCTGTCGTTGCTTGCCACGAGACCCCGGCACGGAGAAGAACCAATTAATCGGAGCGAAATCTTTGAAACTCTTAAAGTTTCGGTAGAGAACAGAGCCTCTAATCCTCCTTTCTTGGTTTCCTTGAGGTAATCTTAGTTTCATTTGTCTTCTTCTAGCTAGTTTAAGTTTCTCTTAGTGTCTCTTGTGTTTTCCGTTGTTGGGAGTTTTACACTTCCTTTGAAAACCCTTTGAAAATGAGATGTTGTAAAAGTCTCCTTTTTATGAAATTGATGTTATTTCTGTGATCCTTGTTGAACCCTGATCACATTGGTGTGATATGAATTTCAAAATGATGTCTTTTGATGTGAACTCCCAAAACATCCATTTAGCCCCTTTTTGATTTGAGTGGGTATTTGACCCCAAATGTTAATATTGATCTTACCTTGGAAATCTATACTAAATTATCTTCAATTTGATATGTAGAACTCTGTGTTCGGACAAGCACGCATATTTGAAGGATCGCGAAACAACATCGTTAGGCTATAATAGGGAGAACTCTTGGTTAGGTAAGAAGAGTTTATTATTTAGTTATAGTTTTGGTACCATAGTTGGGGGCCAGGGAGTCCAACTATGAAGATAACTATCTGTCCTTGTTGTGTGCTGGTTTTCAGGAAAAACTAAGTTTTTAACTAATGGGATGCAGTGAAATTATTATTGATGGATAAAACTGTGAATGGTGTTGTTGTTGTAATTGATTGGATTTTTGGGGAAAGTCTTAATTACAGAGGAGACTCAGCCCAAAATTTTATAATGTATTTTTCGTATTTAATTCTTTATTAAATCTTTAAAATGGGCATAAGAGTGTATTTTCTATATTATAGTCCTCCTGTTTAATTTAGAAATTTTCCTAAAATACCAGTCTCGTGGTAATATGGATTGTAGATGGATGAGGTGATATTGATGTCATTGATAAAGTTGAAATGAGATGTTATTGATGTGTTTGTGATGATTGAATGAAATAATGATGATGTGTTTGATGACGTATAAATGATATAATGATGATGTGGTTTATGATGTTTAAAGGAGATGATGATGAAATGGATGTTTATGTTGAAATGAGATGAAGTTGATGTTTATGAGGATAATGTTGAAATAAGATGAATTTGATATATATGATGATGATATCGAGATGAGGTGATGTGTATGTATAGTGATACCCATGGGAGGTGCATGATTGGTCATCTTTGCGGGAAGGATTTGTTCCTTGCCATGGTCATACATTGAAGGTGCCATAGTTGTATGCTGTGTATATACACGTGGGGTGCAATGACTGGTTGGTTTTCCTTGTGGGGAAGGATTTGTTCCTGGCCATGGTCATACATTGTTGCCCATGTTTCATATTTCATGTGCATGGATGGAAATAAAATGAAGGCACGTGTGTACCTATGGGTTTCAATGGGCTGAAAACCCAGGTACTAAGGGGTCATCAGGTTTGGAATTCCCTAGTGACGCTGGCTGATCACCGAGGGGGTGGGGGGGAATGGCCAGTGCATGACAGGGTGGCCCTGATAGGCAGTGAATCATGTTTCCTGTGAGAGGCTATTTCTGGGATATGGTGCCACATTGCATGCTGATAGATGAGTCAGGTGCATGCATTATTCTATGCATGATTATTTGAGTTGTGAAATGCATTGGATGATTGGTTGCTGAGTGTGTATTGGAATCATAGATTTTTGTTAATGATTGTGGTGGGTAATGTTGTTTCCTTCCCAATTGCTGCTATTTGATGTTTGTTGGTTTTATATAATAAACTCACCCTTGCATTTGTTGTACCGTATGGTTGGTACCTATGATGATCGCGAACTTTCGTTCGTGTGAGCAGATGAGCAGCAGTAGGTGACCTTGGAGGGAGATCTTCTTTTTGATTGGAGCCGCCAAGACGATGTGACGTTAGATTTCTTTTTGGTGAAAGAGTTATGTTTTGTTAATCAACTCTTTCTTAGTTAGTTCTTTGGCTTTTTGTTAGATATGTAATTTCAGATGTATATACATGTAAAACTAAAGGAAGTTCTACCATGTGGATGACATGTATTGATTTAATATATATGTACATAGGTATTTAATTATGTAACTACAATGTGTATGATAATTGCATTATCGTGAAAAATTTACTACCATTTTCATAATCAAATCAATGAAGTTTTTATTAAAATTGAGATATGCATGATTAAGAGTTAGTGATATCGTAGCGACGAGGCGGGTCGTTACAGTAAATATCCTCTAGATACACTTTGTTGTTTATATACTTCACTCTTTTTAATAATATACTTTGTTGTTTATATACTTCACTCTTTTTAATAATAGGTATTGACCAATTATCTAAGGAATTTTCTATTTTTGCTATTTGTATCTCTCTTTCTTTATTGATTCCTGATGTTGATGTATTATCTTGAGAAGTTCTTATTGCTATTGTTTATCTTTATTACTTCTCCCTAAATCACTAAGGCTTCTAACTATATTGGCTATTTTACTTCTTGTTTGGTTTGTTGTTACGGGACCACCTCTTTCCATACCTGAGCTAAACCAATGGTCTTACGTCTCTCTATTGTCGGGACCACTCAAACTAAGAAGCTGACCAACGTAGAAACACCTCTCAATGCTACACATAACTCCTCACAGGAGTTAAATTACTAATATAATCAGTTACTAAATTAAAATATTGAGAAGAACAAAGTTAAACAAAAATAATAAGAAGACAAGATAATATATGTCATTAATAGGATACTTCACACCAATGAAAACAATATGAACACACATAATAACCAAGAGGAGGGGGGTGAATTGGTTTAATCTTGGCCTTTTAAAATGTTTAAAGAATCAGAGTAACAAGATCGTATCACAATTAAACCAAGAATGCTTCAATCAATCAAACTAATCAGCTCAAGAAAACAATTACTAAAACCTTCACTTGTTGAGTAATAAAGATTTCACCAAAGAATCATAGATTAAGATAGCAAGAAGAGATTAAAGAAAGTAATCAACACAAGAACTTATACTGGTTCACTTCTCAACCAGAGAAGCTACATCCAGTTTCTTCTATCCAAAACTTGATTAGAGTTCCACTATTCCTAAAATTCAGTTCATACAAGCTTACAACAATCATCCTTAATCAACCCTAGATTAAGAACAAAAATCTAAAACCCTTTTAGACTCCTAGTGACCAAGACATAGAGAACCCTTTGTTGGTTTCAAAGAAAGCACTTGAAGAATGGACAAGAGATCAAGCTTGGTTTTGAACTTTCAACATGCCTTGAAGACTTGAAGAATAAATTGTAATTAATTGTAAAGGAAGAAGCATCTCTGGTGATCCAAGTGCATTGCATTCATATCATTCATTTAGATCTTCATTTAGAGTCATAGAATTAACAAGGCTTTGATAATTTGATTAAGTGTTTAAGTTGAAACAAAGGTTTTTTGG
>QARZ01040346.1:5573-39829 GCA_013407115.1 Glycine latifolia | reverse complement strand
TATTCTTCTTCCATTATTCCAATTCTTAAATCACAAAACCTAAAAAGTCGTCCTAAAACAGAGCATTTCACATTCTGGTTTTCTTCCAATTGAAGATTGAGTTCCATTGCAAGGAAGATCAGGGCAAACAGGACTTGATCCAATTTTGGAGTCCATCAGTAGGTCCTGTTGATTATTTCCATGGAGAAGACTAAGCTTCCCAGTCATGATCTTAAAAAATTTGTGACATTGTCTTTATGTTTCTTTACCGCTTTGTAATTTAAACTTCAGTACTTTATTTCCTTATTTACTATTTTGGATTTTTAATATATATAACTCTTTTTGGGACTTAAAGAGAAAATTTTCTTGAACATAACATGTTTTAGAAAGAATCAATATATAGTGTTTTTGAAACTGGGATTTGAATTAGATTAGAACACAACAAAATGATTTGTTTTTGGAAACTTTGAGAATGAAAAACAAATGAATGACTTTCTCAAATACCAAATGAATGACTTTCTCAAATACCAAATGAATGCAGATATTTTTACATGGACTTGATAATGAACATCTTTCGAAACACTGATTTAATTTGAACATGGAAACCAGCCTTAAGCTTTAGTGATTGTATGCAACCACATAATTTACATTGAGTGTCTTCCCTGGTATGTTTTATAGTTGATTTTGCATGAATTTCTAATTGTCATAACATAAGATGTTGGTATATGATGTATGGACAAAACCATTAGCCAAATTGAATTTCCGAATCTACCTTGCAATGAAACCCACTCTTCAAGAATATTTCAAGAACACAAGTTGTCACCACTTTCACATGCAGCCATGGCTGAAAGGAAGCTTTAATGTGAAGCAATGGAAGATGGAAAAAGGTAAGAGATGAAGATGGAAGACACCATGGAGAAGCTCTTTAATAAGTCTAGGAAGAATCGCCACATTAGCATAGTGAAGCCATTGATAAGAAACAAGAGGTTATTGCACAAGAACAAGAGAGAAATATCTCACAACCAATTTTAGTTTCTCATTAATTTTTCAAAAGTGATTACATTCAGTTTTGGGCAGCCATATATAGCCACGAAATTACAACCAAATGCAATGCAAATGACACATGCAAATGAAGCTTGTAATGTAAACTAATGAAACCTAGTGTAAGCTAATGAAGCTTGAGGTGCAAGCTTCTCCTAAGGTGACTCTTGGCTGATCCAACACGTGCCAAGGTGCAGTTTTTAAGCTTTTAACTGTGGCTCACAAGCTTGCATAGGTGCTAAAAATTTACACACAAGTGCACCTACACTTCTTTACACAATTGCTCCTAAAGGTCTTTTTATTGCAACTACTTTTGCTACTAACAAGTGCTGGAATTAAATGGAATTAAATTGAACTTGAGACATCAAAATCCAGCCCTTGTTATTCTTGAGTAGGTGTGCTTCTTCATGCTTGTCCAAGTTAGCTTTGAAGTGGTCTTGAAGGGCTTGACTTCTAGCTCTTGTCATGGGTCCTCTAAAACTAACCAAAGGAAGTGCTTTAAGTTCTCCTCTTGACCTTGAGCTTGAAATGGACCTCCATCAGTATAGGAAATATTGGTAACTTGGTAGAAAAGGGAAGAAATAGGAAGTGATGATAACTTACTTTTATGTTGCCCTCCTATTCGTAAGGTATTTTTGAATATCCAGAAAAACCAAAATTTCTTTCAAGCCAAGTCCAACCCTAAAAGTCCTAATGATCCATGATGATTATGAACTTCATATTTGATTTGATGGGAAATGAACTGCAAAATTGATCTATGACATAGCAGTGTTGGAATTGAGATGAAACACTTGCCTGTGGGAGAATTAAACACCTTTGAGAGGTTTTCCTCTGTTTGAATCATTCAAGTGTTTTCTTTGATGTTCTTTAGAAATGAAATGTAAATTGATCTTAATCTCATTTGGTTTTGCGAAATTCATCTTTAGTGTGTTCAATTCTCATAGTTGATTATTTGAAAATGTTGTTTTGATCACTTTGAAGGTTGATTCTTTACAAAGCATGTTCACAAATTTTGATATAGAAGTATTAAAGTGTTTTTTTTTGTTATACTTATACTTCTACTGTTTGTAGTTTTATTTCTTTACTTTGCTTGAGGACAAGTAAGATTCTAGGTTAGGGGGAGTTGATGAGTGTCATTATTTAGCTATTTTTGGCATTATAATGCTACTAGCACTTATCTCTTGATTTCAATAGTTTTCTTATAAACTTTCCTTAATTCTAGTTGTTATATATTTTGTACATTTATAAATCTTTGTGTTTAAATTTGGAAGATTCATGCAAGAAATTTTAATATTTTGATAGGTATTTGTTGAATCATGTAACCAAACCAAGATGGAGGGGCAAAAGAGTCCAAATTACAAGATTCCAAAAGTGAAATTCGCCCAGGCTAGCAATCAGCTCACCTGGGTTAATAAGATTACCTATCCATGAAGCAATTAACTCGCCTGGGAGATCTACCTTCCTTCAGACATAAGCAACTAACTCGCTTGGGCAAGCTACAGCTCGCCTAGGCGAGTTGGTCTGGATCCTCCTCCACCAATTGCCTATTAAAAGCCATAAATGGATGCATGAAGGGGGCAATATGTACCAGAGGAAGAAATTCACCAGAGGAAGGTGAGAGAAGAGAGAAGATAAGGGGAATCTCTGTAAAAATGGACCAGGGATCGCTTCCTTCATCATGTCTTTTGTTGATCTCTTGCTTTACACAATGATAAGCTAGTTTCTTCAAAGAATTGGATGTAATCTTCGTACCCTTATGTATCTCTTTTGATATTTGATATATGTATGAATCTTTTCTACTCATTACTGGTAATTTCATTCTATTCGTAATGCTTGATTCTACTTGATCACTAGTTTCATGAAATTGGATTCTAAGTTTGATTGGAAAGTGCTCTTAGAATTTGAACTGAATGATTTTACTCTTTACATTAAGTTGCTAGGAATAAAGCATAACATTTTGATTGCAAATAGCACGAGATTATGATTGTAATGCTGGATTATTTACTTCATATGCGAGGGATCGATATTCGGTAAATATCCTTAGGATTCTCAAATGCAAGGGATTGATTCGGGGTGAATTAATGTGTGTATCAGCAATGTTAGAAAATGATTCATATAGGTTAATGTTAAATGCATACTGAGGGTATGAACGATGAAATCCAATCCGTTCTCCTAAATTAATTAAATTCATTTTACTAGTTTTGTAATTTTTCGTATTTCCGACGAACTAATCCATTATTTCCGTAAACTCATGAAATTTCGATTATATTTGTTGTACATAACTATTGAACTGTTAACTTTCATCTGAGAAAACTAAGTAGCTCAAGTCTCTGTGGAATTGATCTCTTATAAACTCTGTAACCTGCGATGACATTGGTACGTTTCCTAATAATCTAACAATAAACATAATGAATTCAAACTATATAGACTTTAATCATGCATCTAAGTTCACCTTTGGGTGATAAATAAACACATTTCCTTATCAATAATGATGTCAGACAAATATACATTAATAGATAATAAATCGTACTATTTTTAACATGCATGAAATCTTTGGATAAAAATACACTCAGCAAGCAAGAAAACAAATCCTTAATATTATTAACTATAAGCAATGGTTCACCTTTGGCTAGTCTATATATGCCTTATAATTAATAATTTCATTCAACCCAAACTAAATTTTCATAGCATCATTATATTAATCAACCATAATTTAGAAATATAAAACTCTGTAAATTTAACCACTTCGATGATTAATAAATCTCTCTTTAATATGTAATTCTGAATTAATGTTCCTTTGTAAAAACAAATTCTCAACCGCAACCACCCGAAACCAATTACTGGTGCGTTTGTAAAAGAATTTTCAATTACAATCATTGAACCATCAAATAAGTATAAAGTATTAAAGAACTTTCCACATAACATGCCTTTTAGTAAATCACATGTGTAGGTGCATATTAGTGGAACAAAATAATTGCTTTCTATCACATAATCCTATTATATACATGTATATACATTTTCACATGCAGCGGTGCAAGCCATAAACATTCTCAGCCAATTAAATTAAGCATTTTCATATATACATGACTCAAATCACATCTCTGAATACGAAAGCATGGTAGCGGAAAATATTCTAACAATGCACCCCGCAAATATACATGTTCCACAATTGAAAGAAAAAAGAAACTGTAAGAATTTCCAAGGATATCTGAAACTTTGTTCTTATATCAATTGTTAACATAATTTGAATAATTTGACTCTCATGTATTATTTTTAAAATTCATCATATAAGAAATTATACTGCAATATCTTTGATAACATAATTCTCACATCTATTATACTTTTAAATTTTTATAAGAAAATTTAAAACATTTACCAGAATTCATAATGTCTATCAAAAATTATTACTAATGTTTCTTTTTTCTCTTACTTTCTTTATTTATTTGGTTTCTTTGATAATATAGAAATTCTTTGAATTTGTGGTTTTTTTTTCAAAATGTGTAAAGAAGAAAGAGAAATTATCTTTTAATTCTTTTATGATAAGTTCTATAACCTCTTTTTTTAATTTTTTTTTTCTTTAATATCAAAATTAACCTTCATGAAGTAAAAAGAAAATGACTTATTTTAATAACTTAAAAATAATTTCCTTTAACTTTAATATAATTTTAAGTCTAACTATTATCACATTAAACATTTTTTTATTAAAATTAATTCATAATTACATGAGTGATTATTAGATTAAATAATCAAACAGCGAACACTTCAATTTTGCCATGGAAATGCTAATTTTGATCGGACGAAACGAGAAATATATTTGTATTATATGAAATCTGATTAACAAAACAACTGTCGTCCAGATATTAAAAAACAAAAAATAAATAGAAATGGGAACGCATCTTGCAATATACGCCTGCAACAAAAAATTTATAACTGCAAAAGTATAAGTTTAATACCTTGAAGTTGAATCCGATAAGTATTTACTATTTACCATGCGTTGTCAAGTATTGTTTATAAACTTTTAAATTATTGCACATGCATCCTGGACTGCTGGAGTACAGAGGAAGTTGAAATAAGTTATCTATCTTTATTTTCAAAAAATTTAAGAAAAATGGTTTAAGTAAGATTTCATTTTTGAATTAGGCAATTTACTAAGATATTTAATATATATCATTTTAAATTCATTTCAAATACAAAAGAAAACTGATTTCAATTTTTTGTATATTTAATTTTCGAAAATATTAAATATGAATGGAAAATATTTTTATGGATTTGCCGTGATTCATTTGTGTTTTACACAAGCATATTTTTCAGGTACATCACCGAATTACAGCAGAGCTCCCGCGTCAGACCTCGATAGTACAACAATCACAAGAATATTCACATGTACTAGATAATAATAATACTAGGGAAAATGGTTCGTGGACATTTATTGGAGTGTTGTACTCAGGTGAAAAAAAATAGATTTGTTTTTGTGAAATAAAAAAATAGATTTATTGGAGTGTTGTACTCAGTGAAAAAAATAGTATAAGGTGAAAGTCATATATATAATAGATAAAAGAAATAAGAAAATGAAAAAAAAAAAAACGCAAATATACACGAGAATATTACAAGCCGTTTGTTGCAGGCCACTAAATTAAATTCAAATGCGCAAGGATTGAGACGAATTCTAAGGTGAAGTAGTAAATGACTTCCTCACCGGTGAGGGACAAAATACTATTGGAGAATATATTATTAAGAAATTCAACAGATTAGATGTATTACTTGTTATCGGAAAAAATGTAACTATGTTTTATTATATCTTTTTTTTTATATTTTTGTAGTTTTTTTAACCTAATCAATTCTAAAACGACTCCTCCTTAACTTTGACGCTCTCCTATCATTGATAACTCCTACCATGACCTCACCTCCTCTGCCGTGGCTACTGGACCTTGCGGTGGACTTTGTTTTCCATTTCCTCTCTTTTCTGCTGTCGCCATCATCCCATTTCCCCCTTTCTTCACAACCAATAGAAAAAAACAAATAGACCACCCGAAACACAACGCACACCCAAAAAAATAGGAAAAGGAAAATTTAAATTGTAAACAAGTGGCAACACCCGGCGATCACAAACATGCTGGAGCGGATCTATAAAAAAATGAAAGTGATATTTTTATTTGAATGATGTTCTTACCAAAATCTGGAAGTGTAACACGTGAGGATGGAAGTGGTCCAAGTGGGTTTCAGACTTTGCACGTCGGATGATAAGTCGACCTTGTTAAGAGGGGGACTTACAAAACGAATGAAAGGACTCTGACGCTTTAGTAAATACATCAATTATAAAGAGAGAAAAGCATATAACTGAGAATATAGACAAGTGAGTATGATGTATATGAGTGAATGTGGTGTGTAGAAAGGCTAGATGAAACCTGTATTTATAGGATGAGCGTGGGCCTTGGGCCTTTGTAGATAATTAACCTGTAGATAAAGGCCAATAGATAATTACAGGTTATAGGTAATTAGATTGTAGATAATTCATACATTGTAGATAATATGTCGCTTGTAGATAATTAGGTACCTATTATTTAAAAATTAGTTGCAACATTATCAATAACATTTGAACAAATAAACGTTAGAGATTGGGCGTAACAACTCGACTTCTGAGGGGAGTGTGTCTGAGCTACTTGTCAAGGTTATTACCTTTGACATCAGACAATCTCCATCGACACCAAACGCTCTTACAACCTCTTTCGCCCGTAAGCTGGCTTAGAGGTTTGGGGCTTATGTATCGTCCAGAATATGAAAAATACACGTGGCCACTTATGTCAGACCTCCATATGTGTGTCAACCCTACACGTCAGCTCTGCTACAGGAGCTTAGACACACTCCCCTCAGAAGTCGGGTTGTTACGCCCAACACGTTATCTCTAACGTTTATTTGTTCAAATGTTATTGATAATGTTGCAACTAATTTTTAAATAATAAGTACCTAATTATTTACAAGCGACATATTATCTACAATGTATGAATTATCTACAATCTAATTACCTATAACCTGTAATTATCTATTGGCCTTTATCTACAGGTTAATTATCTACAAAGGCCCAAGGCCCATGCTCATCCTATAAATACAGGTTCCATCTAGCCTTTCTACACACCACATTCACTCATATACATCATACTCACTTGTCTATATTCTCAGTTATATGCTTTTCTCTCTTTATAATTGATATACTTACTAAAGTGTCAGAGTCCTCTCATTTGTTTTGTAAGTCCCCCTCTTAACAAGGTCGACTTATCATCCGACGTGCAGAGTCTGAAACCCACTTGGACCACTTCCATCCTCACGTGTTACACTTCCAGATTTTGGAGCGTTTGGTGTCGATGGAGATTGTCTGATGTCAAAGGTAATAACCTTGACAAGTAGGAGAGTCGTGAGCTCATGGAGCTCTCGAGCGTGGACAAGTGTTGTCTGGTGTCGATGGTGATAACCTTGAAAAATGTGAGAAATGTAAGTATGTCGAGCTTGTCAAGCCCCCTAGCCTGGACAAGCATTTGTCTGGGCTGCTGATGAAGTGCCTTTAGTTAAATATTTTTCTATCATTCTTAACTTATTTGACTTCTCTTGGACTTTTATTTTTCCATTCTAATTCAGTTTTTGTCTTAGGCAAGTTAGTGGGCTTAATTGCTAATTGTTGCGTATTTTCAGATTTTATGCTCACTTGACGTATCTGCCTTGTACAGGATCTACAGAGCTCTACTGAACTCCGAATTGAGCGTTCTTGTAGTCCTTGGAAATATAACGAAAAGATCTACAAGTTTGCCAGAAATAATCCGAGGCCAATTCTGCCATTTGGAGGGTCATTTTAGGATTTGAAGTCAGAACTACTGCACTTGTATTTTGGGCTGCGAGTTGGACTTTTATTGGTGTAAATAGCATAAATAATTAGATTTGATGGGTTGTTCATCGCCCATTCTTTACTTCAGACTTAGTCACTATATATTAGTGACATTAGGAGGAATTATTACATTACATTTTATTTTACAAAAATAGTTTTACATTTCTCTTTTTAAGTTTTTAGAATCAAAACCCTTTCTCTTATTTTCTCTCAACTGTTCTTCATTGTTCTTCATTTTCGTTTTCCCTTCTTCCATTTTCGTGCACTTATTTCATGGGGCTTTCATTATGATGATCATGGAAGGCTAAATAATCAATCAATCCAAGGATCCAACCCAAGCAAGAGAAGAATTTGAGTTCTGGTTTAGTATTTCGAATTCTGTGTGAATGTTCACTTTCTTCTCAATTGCTATTCTATTTTCATGATTACGAATGCATTTAGGATTGAAAGCGGATTAGGTTATGGATTCATTTCCTAATTTTGAATATAAATCATAGATTAATTGGATGATATTTCAATTAGGGTTGTGGTTTCAATTAATTTAGGGATTAATTCGATTGAACTGCTTCTAATGAAATTGAATGAACTTTCACAATAGGATAAATTTCTGAGAACGATGATGATTCGAATAGCTTGGTTTGGTGAATTGGATTGATGTTCTTTAATCTGTTTTACATTACTTGTTATTAATTTTGTTAGTTTCTGCATTAATCTTTAATCGTAGTTTGTGTTTCTGCAATTTTTCATTTAGCGCATTCAAATTGTTTGATAAAAATGCCCCTATTATTTACAAGTGAATTGAAGTTGGAACCATATTGATTGTGTCTCTGAGTCGACCTAGGTTAATCCTGTGCTACAGAATTAGCTTAGTTTAATTGTTTTGAAGCCACACGACAAACGCTTATCAAAATTGGTGTCGTTGTCGGGGATACGATTCATTGTGTACTAGCTTTAATTCACTGTAATTAGTTCATAGTAGTAGTAATATATATATATATATATATATATATATATATAAGTTACATTCACTGCATATTTACATTTTGCTGCACAATCGCACTTTGTTACATAATTGCATGATTGTTCTTGTTCATTATGAAGTGTGGATGATGTATTTTCATGTGTGCTGTCAAAAAACAAAGCAAAAATAGGGAAAAACAGAGCAAAATACAGAGGAGTAGTCGGATGAGAATTTGTGTAGTGTAGTTGTGTTTGTAGTGTCATTTTGCTATCCATAATTTTTCAGACCTGTGCAGTTTTGTTTTGCGATTTGTTTTCCAAAGTTTATCCCCCTATTATTTACTAGTGAATTGAAGTTGGAATCATATTGATTGTGTCTCTGAGTCGACCTAGGTTAATCCTGTGCTACAGAATTAGCTTAGTTTAATTGTTTTGAAGTCACATGACAAACGCTTATCAGCTGCCCCTATTGAATTCTTCTGGAAGGACATGTTTTGTTCTGTATGTGAGGTTGGACATGCTAGGCAAGTGAAGTGTCCAAGTTGGACATTTTTGCCTTTATCTGACCGTTGGAGGGTGTATTGAAAGCAAGTGTTACGCTTGTCTTTTGCCATAGGCACGTGCAATATAAATGCAGTACTCATGCATACGTGTCATTCATGGAGTGCGCACGTATTGGAGACATACAGTAGTGAGTGAGTGGAGTCTAATAGTGGTGTGAATTCTTAGGGTATCATTTCAAATTCCACTAGTAACTGAAAGGTCACGCCTCCATTTAAATGGAGTGCACGTTTGATGTTTCTGTCATCGTCATTTTTGCACTCTTGATTTTCCCTTCTCTAGAACCTTCTTTTACTTCCTCAATCTTCTTGTTTCCCCCTTTCTTTGTTCAAGGTACACCTTTTTCTTCTCTGACAATGTCTGTGTCTCCCATTTCTTATTCTACTTTGGGTCTTCGTGGTAGCAATTCAGGGGGCTCAATCAAGCAACCCCTGATGTTCGAAGTCATTTCTATTGGTGACTCCTCAAAGAAGGAGAACCACCATGGAAATCCTGACGGTGAGTTTTCCTCCTCAGGGAGGAAGGCAGACTCATGTCGTACTGGCAAGGGCACTTCTCACCTTCATTAGAGGGTGAGGACATTTGTTGCCCATCGGGGTGGAAAGCCTTTACCGCTCCACCATTCTTCCTCCTTCTGCTTCGAGTGAAGCAAAAAGGAGTAGAAGTGGAAATGCTAGGGCTTCTCTCCGCGTGCGACGAAGCCAAAGTGTTGGGTCGCTATCGTCCATCGCCACCATGCCTGGCTATGAATGGGTGAGGGATGACATCCTAAAGTATAAATCTTTTATCACATCGGTGACATATGTTAATGCCATGTGTTGTCAACTAAGGTTGATGACCCTTGAGGACTCCTGCAAGGTGATAGTTGAAGCTTGCAGGAGTGATGATCTTCCTTTCTTGAGGGCGTCGCCAAGTGCTCCACCCTTCTTCTTCATGTATCGGTGCCTCTTTGAGGTATTAGGTCTGCTTCTTCGACTGTCTCCCTTCCAATGTGCTCTTCTTGAGCACTTAAATGTGGCCCCCTCCCAACTTCACCCTAATAGTTGGGCGATTGAAATTTTGTCGCTTCTTGAACATCAGACCAAGCGTGTTGGTTTTCTTGTTCTTTTCTAGATGAAACTGACGGGTAAGATTGGTAGGGTCTCATTGAACAGTGTTTCCAAGAAGCTATTTGAGTTTGACTTAAATGTCTTTTTGTCATTTCAAGGATCGTTTCAACCAGGACAGGGAGCCCTGCTTCCCATTCTATTGGGAATCTGACCCTACCAGGTTCAAGTCATTTGATGAGGACCTGTTAACCCTGGTGGAGAGGGTGGACAAGGTGATCTTGGAGTAGCTACCGACTTCTCTGGATGCATGGGCCATCTTGTCCCTTCCTTCAAAGGATGACCTTCTCGTTGTTCTAGATGGTAAGCTGTCTCCTTTTGTCTTCTATTTTTCTTGTGTCCTGGGATGTTTACCCCATGCTAACACTGGTTGTGTTGTCTTGCAGGTATAATGGGTGACTTCCCATGGAGGCCATTGGTGAAGCCTGTTGGGTCTAATGGTGGGGTTGTTCCACTTGCCTCTGTCAATCCTTCGGTTGGAGGTGAAGGTCGACCCACTGTTGAGGTTGGCCCTGTTGATGTTGTTATCGCTTTCCCTAACATCCCCTCCTCTACTTTAGCTAAGAGGAAGCGGGACGACGATGCTAGGATGTTTGGCCGCAACAAGTTCAGGCCCCCTCGCAGCCTTTGTGCAATGAGGCAAATTGTTGGGCTTCTTCCTAGTTCATTTGCGACACCACCAACTGTTTGGGCTCCTATTGCTACTCCAGTTCCAGTGGTGGCCCCTACTGCCATTCCTGATTCTCTTTCTCCTCCTGCTTCTACTACTCTTGTTGCTCCTGCATCTTCTACTATCCTATCGTCTACTCAATCGTCTTCTTCCTCTCGCCCCATCACCTCCCTGGAGTTCATACATGATATGTTGTTAGCATATATAGTTTTTAGGATAGTTTTATTATGAAAATAGGAAGAATATAGTGAATAAGTGTAAAATTCATTACTTTTATGTTTATCATTGATTCTATGCTATTTTGATGTTTAGAGTCAAGAAAAGCAAGAAAAGAAGCAAAAGAAAGAGTCAACTGAAGCTGAGATTTCACGCTAACCGTGCCAGGGCCGCGCCAGAAGCACTGGAGGCTCGCGCCAGTCACGCCAGGACTCACGCCAATTGCGCGGACGCCACAGGATTTCAGAATTAGCTTAAAGATAACATAAGAAGGATGGGTTTTTAGGGTTTTAGAACCTAGGTATAAATAGAACCTAGGTAGGACACATTAGGTATCAGATAGACACTGAAAAATAGAGCAAAGAAGGAAAGATCAAAGGAAAAAGATTCAAGGCTAAGAAGAAGCAAGAAGAACAAGAAGGAGGCAAGATTGAGGGGTTTGTGACTCTGCATACCTTAGCTTCTTCCTTTTCTCCTTTCTTCGCATTGTATTAGGCCAAACATCATTATGTCTGGCTAAATCCTTTGTAATTATGGTTTAGCCAAAAGCCAATGTGAACTCTGTGTTTCTTGAATTGAGTTTAATAAAGTTTCTTATAATTGTTTCACTCTACTTTATTCTTTCATTATTATATCTAATTAGACTTGATCAATCTATTAGGTTATTTAGGGCTATAATTCACAATAGGAATATTGGGGTTTTAGTTTCTGAACGCAGTAGAGTGACAGTTGCGATATTACCTAGGGATAGGGATAAAGGACTGCAGATTCTTGTTATGCTAGCTTCATGCTTAATCTAAAGGGAATTACTAAGGGATTAGGATTCTTAACTTAGGTTAAAGGGTTAAATGACTAAGGAATCAGGGTTTAACTATATTAGAAAAGCATAAATCTGAATAATTACATTAAATAGAGTTAAATTATCAATTCAATTACATAGAGTGAACTGCGGTGATTGTGCTTTGCCATAATTATTTTTAAGTCTTGATCAACATTTAAATTACATTGTTTTTGATATTCTGTTATTTACAATAATTAAATTCAAACTACAATCCAACTCTTTCAACAATTTCATTCCTTCTCCAATATTAAGAATCATAAATTACAATTGATATTAGTGCCTCAATCCTCATGAAGACGATACTTTCTTATCACTTTATTACTTGGAACGATCGATGCACTTGCCGTGTCGCAACAAGTTTTTGGCGCCGTTGCCAGGATTGATTACGCTAATTTATTTGTAATTTTTTTTAATATTGGATTTTTTGTTTTACTGATCTGTTTTCTTTAGTTTATGCGAGGTTTAGTTGGACCAGAAGAATTACAGTTTGACCCTGAAATAGAAAAGACTGTGAGAAGAAATAGAAGACTAGACAAGCAGAGACGAGAGACAGAAAAATCTAATTCAAACAGCGAATTAGAATTAAGAATGGCCGAAAGACCACCAGTACAAGGGGAGGAATTAATGGAGGATATTCTTGCTCCATTATTCACAAGACCCAATCCTAGTATAGTCCGACCACCAATTGAGGCTAACAAATTTGATATCAATCCATCATTAATTACTTTGGTGGAAAGAAGTCAATTTGGTGGAGAGGACGATGAAGATCCACACAATTTCATTGACAGATTTTTGCGGATCTGTGATACAATCAGACACCAGGGAGTATCAGATGATGCTGTGAGGTTAAGATTATTTCCCTTTGCTGTTAAGGGAAGAGCACTTCGTTGGTTAGATAGACAAACTCCAAACAGCATCAGTACGTGGGAAGACTTGGTTACTAAATTTTTCTCTCAATATTTTTCTATGGAGAAATACAATAGGTTGGTGAACGAGATCACCAATTTCACTCAAAACGAGAGAGAAAGTTTATGTGCAGCTTGGAATAGTTTCCAAGAATTGATCAGAAAGTGTCCACAATATGACATGACCATGGGAAGGAAAGTATGTATATTCTTTAATGGGATGACTCCAGAATCAAGACTTATAGTGAATATAGCAGCTGGAGGTTCAATTAGATCAAAGTCAGCTACTCAGACATATGAATTAATTGATTCATTAGCTCGCAATGAAAATGAGAGTATCAAAATTCAACCAAAGAGGGAAGTTATCCAACTAGGAAGCAGTGATGCAATGTTGGCTGAACAAAAACTTTTGTCACAGCAATTATTAAGATTGAATGAGAAAATTGACAGGATGCAAGGTTCAGTAGCCCAAGCTTCAACTATTAGATCATAGCTACCTACTTGTATATACTGCCAAGGAAAGCATGAATCCAATGAGTGTCCTACTTTAGTAGGAGCTAATCCAGTGCAAGTTAATGGAGTATGGTACGATCAGAGAAATCATTCCAACTTCCAGAGAAATTCAAATTATGCTCCAGGTAATAATAATTTCCAAAGAAGAATTCAGGGAGGAGGTTTGGATTACAAATCCAACAATTATTTGCAATCTCCACCCATTCCACCTAAGGAGCCATCAGAATTAGAGAAGGCTATGTTGCAGCTGTCCAAGACTACCACTGAGCATATTCAGGTTACTAATTCTTTTATCAAGGAGACTAATGCTTTCATTAGTGAGACTCGAGCTCATCACAAGAATCAGGATGCTTCTATTAGAAATCTTGAAAATCAAATTGGTCAGTTGGCTAAGCAATTGACTGAAAGGTCTCAAGGACAATTCCCTAGTGACATTATTGTCAACCCAAGGGAACAAGAAAACGCAGTCACAACCAGAAGTGGACTTGTCACCAAATCTCCAGAAAAGCCTGATATGATTCAAAAAGAAGTTGAAGAGAAAATTACTAAAGTTCCTGATGAACAGGTAGTTAAAATGCCTTCAAGTCAGCCAGAGAAGAAATCGATGGACTTTTCTCGTTTTGAGAAACCACCATATCCTATGAGGCTGAAGAAACAAGCTCAGAGGCAACAATATGCAAAATTTCTAGATATGTTTAAAAAATTACATAGTAACATTCCATTTATTGAAGCTTTAGCTAATATGCCTAACCATGCAAAGTTTATGAAAGAATTATTGTCTTGGAAGCATAAATTGCAGGAATGTGAAACGATAGCACTTACTGTAGAGTGCAGCGCGATTATCCAGAGGAAGCTTCCACTAAAGAGGAAGGATCCAGGGAGTTTTAACATTCCTATTGCTATAGGAAATGTTGATGTGGGAAGAGCATTATGTGATCTAGGAGCTAGCATAAACCTGATGCCATTATCCTTATGCAAGTCATTGGGAATTACTGAGCTAAAACCTACCAAAGTTTCATTACAGCTTGCAGATCGTTCATTGAGGAAGCCAACTGGAGTTATTGAAGATATTTTGGTAAAAGCTGATAAATTTATTTTTCCTGCAGATTTTTTTGTTTTAGATATGGAAGGTGAGAGTGAAATACCTTTGTTATTAGGTAGATCATTTTTAGCTACTGCTAGAGCATTAATTGATGTAGAGCAAGGAAAATTAGAGCTTAGAATGGATAATGAATCTGTTGTTTTTTTTAATGTTTTTGATGTGATGAAACATCCTACTGACAAACATGATTGTTTTAGATTGGATATTTTAGATACATTAATTCATACAGATAAAACAAATGACCAAAAGTTAAAAGATGATCTTGAAGTATTAGGTACAGATGAAATACAAGAGGAAGTGGAGACAATTATGGAAGTGTTAGAGAAGAAAGAAACTGATACAGTGAAAGAAACACCCAAGATGGAACTTAAGGAATTACCTAATAATTTGAATTATGCATTCTTGGAAGAGAATGAGAAATTTCTAACCATTATCAACAAAGAGCTGAAGTCCGAAGAAGAAGAGAAGCTGTTAAAGGTTCTTAAGGAGCACAAGACCGCAATTGGGTGGTTCATATCTGACTTAAAAGGAATTAATCCTTCTTTCTGCACCCACAAGATTTTGATGGAGGATGACGTGAAGCCTGTGAGACAGCCTCAAAGGAGATTGAATCCTACCATGAAAGAAGTGGTAAGGAAAGAAGTGGTTAAGTTTTAGATGCAGGGATGATTTATCCTATATCAGACACTGCATGGGTGAGTCCTGTTCAAACAGTCCCTAAGAAAGGTGGGATGACCGTAATTCAAAATAGCAATAATGAATTGATTCCCACTAGAACTATCACTGGTTGGAGGATGTGTGTAGACTACAGAAGACTCAATGATGCCACCAAGAAGGATCATTTTTCGCTTCCATTCATTGATCAGATGCTGGAAAGGTTAGCCGGTCATGATTATTATTGTTTTCTTGATGGATATTCTGGCTATAATCAAATTTCAGTGGCACCTGAAGATCAGGAGAAGACTGCTTTCACATGCCCATTTGGAGTCTTTGCATACAGGAGAATGCCATTTGGCCTCTGCAATGCACCAGCGACATTTCAAAGGTGTATGCTTTCTATTTTTTCTGATATGGTAGAAAAATCCTTAGAGGTTTTTATAGATGATTTTTCTATTTTTGGATCTAGTTTTGAATCATGTATACTTAATTTATCTAGAGTTTTAAAAAGGTGTTAGGAAACAAACCTTGTTTTGAATTGGGAAAAATGTCATTTTATGGTTTGTGAAGGTATTGTTTTAGGCCACAAAATTTCAAAAAAAGGAATAGAAGTTGACAAAGCTAAATTGATGTTGATTGAAAAACTTCCTCCTCCAGTTAATGCTATTGGGGTAAAAATTTTTTTAGGCCACGCAGGTTTTTATAGGAGGTTCATTAAAGATTTTTCTAAAATTGCTAAACCTCTTAGTCAACTTTTAACTAAAGAGAGTGATTTTAATTTTGATGAAGTTTGCCTTAATGCATTTAATGTATTAAAAGAAAAACTTACTACTGCACCTATTTTAACATCACCTGATTGGAATTTACCTTTTGAATTAATGTGTGATGCAAGTGCATATGCCATTGGTGCTGTTCTTGGTCAATGGAAAAACAAGTTATTGCATGTTATATATTATGCTAGTAAGGTTTTAAATGAAGCACAGATTAACTATGCAACTACTGAAAAAGAAATGCTAGCTATATTTTATGCTTTAGATAAATTTAGATCCTATTTGATAGGTTCTAAAGTTATTATTTACACTGACCATGCTGCTCTCAAGTATTTGATGACTAAACAGGATGCAAAACCAAGACTATTGCGTTGGATGCTCTTGTTTCAGGAATTTGACTTGGAAATCAAGGACAAGATTGGAGTAGAAAACAAAGTAGGTGATCATCTTTCAAGGATTCAGGAGAAGGAGTTAAAGGATGGACCAGAATTGGTTATTAATGAATCTTTTCCTGATGAGAAAGTAATGATGGTAATTGATATGGGTCCTTGGTTTGCCAATATGGCTAACTTTAAATCTGTAGGTATCTTACCTGGAGGTCTTAATTGGCACCAGAAGAAAAGATTCCTTCATGATGCAAAGAGGTATGTATGGGATAACCCTTTTCTTTATTTTAGATGTACTGATGGTGTTATTCGCAGATGTGTAGCTAGTCCAGAAGTGCCAAAGATTCTTTGGCATTGCCATTCTTCAGATTACGGAGGATATTTTGGAGGAAATAGGACAGCACAGAAGGTATTGCAATGTGGATATTATTGGCCTACACTTTTCAAAGATGCAAGAGATTATGTAGAAAAATGTGACAGTTGTCAGCGAACTAGTAATATATCTCGGAGAGATGAGATGCCTCTCAATAACATATTAGAGGTAGAACTGTTTGATGTGTGGGGAATTGACTTCATGGGACTATTTCCCAAGTTACATTCTAATCAATATATCCTCATGGCAGTAGATTACGTTTCTAAGTGGGTAGAAGCAGTTGCTTTACCTACTAACGATGCAAAGGTAGTTGTCTCATTTTTAAGGAAGAATATATTCACTCGCTTTGGAGTACCAAGAGCAATCATAAGTGATGGAGGTGCTCATTTTTGCAACAAACAATTCTCAAATTTGCTTGCAAAATATGGAGTTAACCATAGAGTGACTACACCTTATCATCCACAAACCAGTGGACAAGTTAAAATTTCCAACAGAGAATTAAAGCGAATTTTGGAGAAGACTGTTGGAAGTTCTAGGAAAGATTGAGCAAAGAAGCTCGATGATGCGCTTTAGGCATACAGAACAGCTTTCAAGATCCCAATAGTTATGTCGTCGTTTCAGATGTTATATGGTAAGTCTTGTCACCTTCCTGTTGAATTGGAACATAAGGCTATATGGGCCACTAAGTTTCTTAACTTTGAACTTTCTAAAGCCAATGATAAGAGACTATTGCAATTGAATGAGCTTGATGAGTTCAGGTTAAATACTTATGAGAATGCTAGATTATATAAGGAAAAGACAAAGAAGTGGCATGACAACAAGATTCGGCCAAAAGAATTCGAGTCTGGACAACAGGTATTGCTTTATAATTCACGTTTAAGATTGTTTCCAGGAAAACTGAAGTCTCGATGATCTGGTCCATTCATTGTACCTGAAGTTTATCCATATGGAACGATTGGAATTTCTCCATTGGATAGTTATCGTTCTTTCAAGGTAAATGGATGTCGATTGAAGCATTATTATGGAGGTAAAGTGGAAAGACACACTGTTTCTATTCCACTGAATTCACATGAGGATTAAAAAGGTCTGATGCGTCAAGCTAAATGACGTTAAATAAAGCGCTACTTGGAAGGCAATCCAAGAAATTTCATTGATCTAGTTGTTTTGTTTTTGAATTATTATTTAAGTTTTAGTTAAGTACGTAGATGTTTTGTTTGACATTAGATTTTTATATTCTTAATTAATATGTTATTAATTTTAGAGTAATTAATTTCAGAAGTTTTAGATAGAAAGTAGTTTTAAAATTTAGAAAAAATTGAAAAAGCAAAATCAGGGTCTGGCGCGGATCGCGCCAACTACACTGGATAGCCACGTGACTCGCGTGGTAATGGCGCCATTCGCGCCATTCATATTGGAATGCAGCGCGATTCGCGTGGAAGTGGCGCGAGTCGCGTGAGAATTCGAAAACTTTTTTTTTTAAAGGGGTTTTAACTGAACCCTAAAGAGATAATTTCTTATCTTCAGTAATCACGTCTTTAGGCAGTTCCATTCAGAGAGGTTTCAAACCTTTGAACTGCAAGTAACTGCCTCCACATTCATAATCACAATAACTCCTCCTCTTCTAAAAATCTATAAATAAAAGGCCATAGTTACCTTATTCACATACCAGTGCATTCTAAGTCTGAGCATTTGAAAGTTCCATATTCTGTCTTCTTTAAGCATCTTCTTTTTAGAAGTACATTGTGCATTCTTTCAGATTCTTGAGTTGTTCAAATGGCAAAGGATAAGGTACATATTTGATATGCTTCTAGCATATAGTAGTTTTTAGACTTAATTCATTAATAAATTGTTTAAGAGTTAGTAAATTAGCTTAGGAATTAGTGAATTATTACTTAATTGCATATTTATGAAGTTTCTTAGTATTTTATCATTTAGGAACCAACAACAGAGGAAACGAAGCTAAAAAGAACAAGCCAATGCTCTCGAAGCTCCCATGCAAATCGCGCCAACATCCACGCGATCCGCGCCAAATGATAAAACACAGAACCTCAGTTCGAACAAGTCACGCGAGTCGCGCCAACTACCACGCGAGTCGCGCCATTCTATCAAACTCAAGCATCCAGTTCGAATAAGTCACGCGACCAGCGCCAACATCCACACGATCAGCGCGAGAAGTCACAAAACAACCTTTTCAACTTGAACAACTCACGCGATCAGCGTGGGACTTCACGCGAATCGCGTGAGAAGCTCACTAGTTCCCCAATTAAAAAGATTTAAATTGGTTCAGTGGGGGGGAATTATGCAGACTTACTGGAATAAAACCTAGGACGTTTTGGGGCATAAAAGGAGGCCTCTGGGCCACAAAGAACGGGGGTTTTTTACAGAGGTTTAGAGAGATTGCTAAGGAAGAAGCCATTACAGCACCTTGGGAGAAGATTGGAAGTCTGCAGAATCATACCCTTTGTAATCCTTTCTTTTCTTCTGGTATGTTAATCATGGAAGTATTGTTAACTCTGAGTATGCTTGGCTAATTTCTGTATTGTGGTTGGGCCATGAACCTATGAGGAATTCTTCTATGTATTGATTGGTTTTGATAAGAATATCATAATTGCTTTGTTCCATTCTGCTATTCACTGCATAATTCTTAATTGAACTGGCCATTCTCTTAAGAGGGTTAGGGTTAGGGTTCGTAATAGGGACATTGGGATTCTAATTTCTGAAATGAGTGGAACAACGATTTATACATTGCCTAGGGATAGGGATGTGTAGTTGCAGCACCTTCAGTTTGTGTTTGCTTAATGCTTGGTGATCGAAGTCGTATTCAACCAAATTAATGCAATTAAATGCAGTACTAGGAAGTGACCTAGATCGTCTCACAAGGATCGGATTATTGCGTTCAAGTATTAAAAACTGTTTTTGGGGGGGTGTTTTTGAACAGATTCAAATTATATAGAAATTAAACCGAATTACTAAAATGCAGAGATTAAAACAGTTAGGGTCCGGAACAGATTGCGAAAATTAATTTCCTTGGTTCACAAAATATAATCTATCCTGCTTAATTCTTGGTCAGTCCAGATTAATCTACTAAGCGAAGATTAACCCGAAACTTCCCTACACAAATTAAGCAAATGTGAAATCTGTTGGACCTAATTTTCCAGGATTAAGCAACCCGAAATTAATGAATTAATCAACTCAAAATCACTAAGCATGATTCCAATTCGAAAATCCATAACAAAAGCCCAACAAATACGAACCAAACAGAATCGATATTCAAGCACAGAGAACCTCCATTAATGGCAATCTGTCCAGAACCTAACCTAGGGTTTAGCCTTCCATTAATCCTAAATTAAGAACAGAACACGAATCTAAACAGCAGCACAACATTAGAACGAAATTAAAATGCAGAAACGAAATTCAAAACCTAAAAACAGAAACGAAAATTAGAATGCAAAACGAAATTGAAACCCAAACAGAAACGAAATTCAAGAAGCAGAAACGAAATACGAAACTGGAATTCGAAATTAAAAATAGAGCAGAAAATGAACTGGAACGAAAATGCAGAAACGAATTTGGGAATTATCAACAGAAATGAAATTGAAAACAGAGAGCAGAAACGAAAATAACAAAGAAAAACAGAAACGAATTTACCAACAGCAACGAAAACAGAAACTGGAATTTAATTGCGCGGAACGTAGTCTGAACAACGAACTCAACAGAAGCAAAAAACCTAAACCCTAGCAGAGCACCAAAAACGAAAATAAAAGAGAAGAGGGAGAGAGTCTTCTGTTTGGTGACTAGCCCTATTTATAGAGTCACTAAACCTAAAAACGAAAATGGGCCTTTTTAATAGTTCTGGCCCAAAAATACACTTAAGCGAAATAAAGCGAAAATAACGCGAAAATAAAATGCTGCTGCAGAAAATTAATCTTCAAGTCCACGAATTAATTCCAAGCTCACTCAATTATTAATTTGCCCTGAAAATAAAAATTGGATTAATTAAGCTCAGAAAATCCAAATTCGGTAAAATATGAATTAACGGTCCAATTAAGAAATAGTGCGGAATATAAACGATTAAAGCTAAATTAAGGATTAAAATGAGTATAGAAAGATGAGGAAATATAGGTAAAAAGTGACTCATCACTTGGTTTAAGAGGGAATCACCAAGGGATTAGGGTTCTTAATTTCATCAAAGGGCTAAATTACTAAGTGATTAGGGTTTAGCTAATCACAGGAAAAACAACAGCTAGGCAATTAGGATTAGTTCAAGTTACTAATCAATTATATATAGTGGGAAGGAATCATAGGGGATTGCGCTTAACTACAATCATCCTTCATAACTGCAGTAAACTCTAACTAAATTCACTTACATTCTTGTTAATTTTCTGTCATTTAAATTGCAGCACTCAATTACAAACCAACCAACTCTCTCAATTTATTGTTTTGTCTTCCAATTTCTAAGACGTTAAGTTACATAAGATTGCATTCAATCCTTGTGGAGATGATACTCTACTTACTTACTTCATTACTTGAAACGAACGGTACACTTGCCAAATTCGCAACAAGTTTTTGGCACCGTTGCCGGAGATTGCAATAGCCAATTTTATATTAGCTTTATATCTTGAAATTGGAATTTCTTTTGTTACTAAACTGTTTTTCTTAGTTTATGCGAGGTTTAGTTAATCCTGATTGTCTGCAATACGACCCTGAGATAGAACGAACTATTAGAAGAAACAGGAGACTAGCCAGAGAAAGAGAAGCAGAAAACTCTGAGAGTGATTCAAATTCTGAAATAGAATCACCAATGGCTGACCGAGGAAACAATCAGCCACGACCAGAAGATGAACTAATGGAGGATATTCTGGCTCCATTGTTCACTAGACCAAACTCCAGTATTGTGAGACCACCAATAGAAGCAAATCACTTTGATATTCATCCTTCGTTGATTACATTGGTGGAGCGCAGTCAGTTTGGAGGGGAAGATAACGAAGATCCCCATGATTTTATAGACAGGTTTTTAAGAATATGTGATACTATTAGACACCAAGGGGTGTCGGATGATGCTATAAGATTGAGGTTATATCCTTTTGCTGTGAAAGGAAAGACACTTAGATGGTTAGATAGACAGACCTCAAATAGTATAACCACTTGGGATGAATTGGTTGCAAAGTTTTTTGCTCAATATTTTTCAATGGATAAATACAATAGATTGGTAAATGAGATCACCAACTTTAATCAGTATGAGAGGGAAACTTTGTGTGCCGCATGGAATAGATTCCAAGAGTTGATTCGAAGGTGTCCACAGTACAACATGTCTGTAGGTAAAAAGGTACGCATTTTCTTTAATGGTATGATACCTGAATCACGTCTTATTGTTAATGTTGCAGCTGGTGGTTCGATGAGATCAAAAACTGCAGCTCAAACATATGACTTGATTGGCTCTCTAGCCCATGAGGAAAATGAACGCACTCCGATTCAACCCAAGAGGGAAGTCATTCATCTAGGGAGTAATGATGCCATATTGGCTGAACAGAAAATATTGGCCCAACAATTAGCCAATTTGAATGCAAAAATTGATAAATTACAAGTTTCAGCAGCCCAAGTTTCATCCAACAGAATGCCACCTACCACTTGTGAGTATTGCCAAGGTGAGCATGAATCTAATGAATGTCCTATATTAGTAGGAGCTGACCCTGTGCAGGTGAACGAACTTTGGTATGATCAAAGGCCTCCACAAAACTTCCAGAGGAATCAAAACAATGCCATGGGGAATAATTTCCAAAAGAGATTCCAAGGTGGTGGTTTGGATTATAAATCTAACAATTATTTTTAGCCTCCACCTATTCCACCCAAGGAACCATCGAAGCTGGAAAAAGCCATGTTACAACTATCCAAGACAACGAACGAGCACATCCAGGCCACCAATGCCTTTATTAATGAGACTAGAGCTCATCATAAAAACCAAGATGCCTCCATTAGAAATCTTGAAAATCAAATTGGGCAATTGGCAAAACAATTAGCTGAAAGGTCTCAAGGACAGTTTCCAAGTGACACCATTGTGAATCCTAGAGAACATGCGAAAGCAATAACTACTAGGAGTGGGAAGACACTTGTTTCTCTAGAAATTCCTAAGGTAAGTCAAAGAGAAGCTGAAGAGGAGAACACCTCAAAAGAAGCAGCACAAGATGTAGAAGCATCCGCAAGCGAGCAAGAGAAAACTGCTGCACCTTCAAAGAAAGTGTGGGATTTCTCCCGCTTTGAGAAGCCACCTTATCCGGTGAAAAGCAAGCAACAAGCACAAAAGCAACAGTTTGCCAGGTTCTTAGAAATGTTTAAAAAACTGCACATTAACATTCCATTTGCTGAAGCTTTAGCTAATATGCCAAATTATGCAAAATTTATGAAGGAACTATTGTCTAGAAAACATAAATTGCAGGAGTGTGAAACTATTGCACTTACTAAAGAATGCAGTGCCATAATACAAAGAAAGCTGCCACCAAAGCTCAAAGACCCGGGCAGTTTTAATATTCCAATTGCAATAGGAAACATCAATGTAGGAAAAGCTTTATGTGACCTAGGAGCAAGTATTAATTTGATGCCATTATCAGTTTGCAGGTCCTTGGGAATCACTGAATTAAAACCTACAAGAGTCTCTTTGCAACTTGCAGACCGTTCCCTAAGAAAGCCTACAGGAGTGATTGAAGATGTTTTGGTAAAAGTAGATAATTTTATATTCCCTGCAGATTTTATAGTTTTAGACATGGATGGTGAAAGCGAGATACCACTTCTCTTAGGTAGATCATTTTTAGCCACTGCTAGAGCTTTAATAGATGTAGAGAAAGGTAAATTAGAACTTAGGATGGATGATGAATCTATTACATTTAATGTTTTTGATGCTATGAAAAATCCATCTGATGAACATGACTGTTTTAGGCTAGATGTTTTGGATAATGTGATTAGTGCAGGTCAAATTACAGAAGAAGAAGAACTTGAAGAGGTGCTGGAGATTAGAAGCCAAGAAACCACACCAGAAGAGTCAGAAATAGCCATGGAGGTGCTGGAAAAGAAAGAAGATGACATCCCAGTTGGAGCACCAAAAGTGGAGCTGAAAGAATTACCGGAGACTTTAAAGTATGTGTTCTTAGGTGAAGGAGAAACATATCCAGTTATTATCAACAATGGGCTGGATTTTTATGAAGAAGAACAACTGCTGAAGGTGCTCAAGGAACACAAAACCGCTATAGGCTGGTCCATATCCGATTTAAAAGGTATTAATCCTTCCTTTTGTACTCATAAAATTCTTATGGAAGATGATATGAAGCCAGTAAGGCAACCACAAAGGAGACTTAACCCCACTATGAAAGAAGTGATACGAAAAGAAGTGGTTAAGTTGCTAGATGCAGGTATGATTTACCCTATCTCAGACACCGCATGGGTAAGCCCGGTCCAAACTGTTCCCAAGAAGGGTGGGATGACAGTCATTCAAAATGACAACAATGACTTGATCCCCACAAGAACAATCACAGGTTGGAGAATGTGTGTAGATTATAGAAGACTTAATGATGCAACCCGCAAAGACCATTTTCCACTTCCCTTTATGGACCAAATGTTAGAAAGGTTAGCTGGGCATGATTATTACTGTTTCTTAGATGGATATTCTGGGTATAATCAAATCCCTGTAGCGCCAGAGGATCAAGAGAAGATAGCCTTCACTTTTCCCTTTGGAGTTTTTGCATATAGAAGAATGCCTTTCGGACTATGCAATGCGCCTGCAACATTTCAAAGGTGCATGATTTCTATTTTTTCTGACATGGTTGAGAAAGGTTTAGAAGTATTCATGGATGATTTTTCTATTTTTGGCTCTTGTTTTAATTCATGTTTAGATAACTTAGCAAAGGTTTTAAAAAGATGCCAAGAGACAAACTTAGTTTTAAATTGGGAAAAATGTCATTTCATGGTAAGAGAAGGAATTGTCTTGGGACATAAAGTTTCTGAAATGGGAATAGAGGTTGATAAAGCTAAGTTGTTAGTAATTGACAAATTACCTCCCCCTAATTATGTTAATGGTGTGAGAAGTTTTCTAGGACATGCAGGGTTTTATAGGAGATTCATCCAGGACTTCTCTAAAATTGCAAAACCTCTCAGCAAATTAACTGAAAAGAGAGTAGATTTCTGTTTTGACCAAGCTTGTTTAGATGCACTTAATATCTTGAAAAAGAAACTCACCACTGCACCTATTTTAATTGCTCCTGATTGGACTTTACCATTTGAACTTATGTGTGATGCTAGTGCTTATGCAATAGGTGTTGTTTTAGGACAAAGGAAAGAAAAGTCATTCCGAAGAAATTAAAATTCTTCGATTGTTTAAAAGAGTTTGATGAGAAATAGGTGCATTGGTACGAGATCATTCTTCGATTGTTTAAAAGTCATTCAGGGTTTTAATTGCTCTTGATTCATCCACTGACTTCGATGAGATCAGATTCAGAACAATCGAATGTCAGCAGAGGTACGAGAACTAGTATGCTCCGAAGAAAGTCATTCCGGAGAAGATAATAGATTGGGAATTTCTTCCTGAAGATTCACCAATTTTGGAGGTAATCAACAGGAGGGAGTGGCAGACTTTGGTTAGCTTTCCTGAACCAAGTTCCAGTGCCATTTTAAAAGAGTTCTTGGCTAATGTTAATAGAGAAAATGTAGACAAAGACAGAGTCAGCTGGGTTCGAGGAGTAGAGGTTCCATTTAATCATAACACTATTGAGGAATTTTTAGCCACTGCATATTATCCATTTCAAGCTTGTGCCTTCAGGAACAATTTCTATAAGATGCAGCCTATCAGCAGCAAAAATATCTTTAGAGATGACATGCCTCATATTGCATATGAGATAAGAAGAGGCATTATAGGGCTGTATACTGCATGGAAGACCAAGTTAGGAATGGACTATGTTCCTGAGAAGTTAAGGAAGCAAGACTTGACTGGGGAGGTAGAATTTTGGCACCAGTTCAACAATCACACCATTATTCCATCAACTAATCTTACAGATGTGAATGTTGAAAGGGCAATCCTTCTACATGTGCTGCTAGGCGATGACAACTTGGATATTGCAAGTATCCTGTCTGATAGGATATTGCACATGATACATGATGGTAGCAGTAAGTCTCTCCTTGCTCATTCTTCCCTGATTTCTCATCTTTGTATGAAAGCAGGTTTAGAGATTCTTGAGGAGGAACCCATGGATGTCAAAACTGCATCTGTCATGACACACAAGACATATCTGGCTACAGTAGAGACTCAGTGGCAGGAGCAGTTGATTAGAGCCTCAAAATTATCACCTAAGGAGATTGCTGAGAGGAGTCCTCGTGCGGACATTCCTCAACCTGAAGATAGAGCAGTGCCACCACCACGAGCATCTTCTTCTACTGCTACTAGGGGGCCACGTCATGAACTGATTTATGAGGATTCTCAAAGCTACTTGTAGATTCAGTCTGAATTGAGATCTCAAGACAGACTGTTGGAGCATCAAAACAAGATGATGGAAGATTTATTCAGACATTTCTCTATTGAGTTCACTCCTTACCAGCCACAGGATTCAGCCACACCACGAGTTTCTCCTGAACCTTCACAGCCATCAACTGCTGTTGATGAGACTATGGAGGATTAGGAGTAACATTGCAGTTTAAAAGACATTATTTTCATTTGCTTTATGTTTAATGTTTCTGTACTTTATTTTCAGTTTGTTTGGCACAATTTGGTTTGCTTTTTAGTAATTTTTAAGTTGGACATGGTTGAAATTGCTTAATTTGAGTTTTAACAGCATAATTCTGTTGGATGCATGTTATGCATAAAGATAATTTTTATGCAGATATGCGTTTTCCCTTGAAGAGCAAAGTGATTGCTGGGGACAACAATGTTTATAATCTGGGAATGGGGAATGCATTTTGCATTATTTTGAAAAAAAAATCATAATGGATATCTGACAGAATTTAGAGAAATTTAGATGATTGAAAAATTAAACTTCTTAGATTACATAGAATTAATCAGAAATTTGGATGAGATGATGTTAGAGATTAAGTTTAGAAATTAGTTTGATAATAAGTTAGGAATTCTCTTTAGAAGTAGATAAATAAAATGCTAGAGCTGTGAATAATTTTCAGATTATTGAATTGCCAATATAGTGATAAAGTAGAATTAATGTTGATTGTTTTGGAATTATGTATGAGATAGGTAGAGTATAAAATTGCATATTACTTGATTAGAACTATGTTAGTTTTTATGATTGAAGTACATTGTGAGAAGAATAGATGCTTGATAGAAAATCAAATGAACTTAGCTTAATACTATAGCTTGTGAGGATTGAGCCTATACAATATATTTTCTTTTCAGAGTGAACCCATCGTGAATAATACTCTAGAACTTGACTTGTTTCTCTATAATAATTGCAGGGTTGATATGATAAAGGCAGTTTATTCTTTAAGCTAGAGCCAAATGACCTTACCTTAATAATTTTCCATTGTTAAACCTCTTTGAGCTTAAGCCTTTTCTATTCATTCACCTGAAACTTAAAGCTTATCTTTGACCACCTTAATTGAGATTGGAAGAACGAGAGTTAGAATCAAGTCTGTTAGATATGAAAAAAATATAGAAAGATGAATGTCCATAGAAAAGGGAAAGAAGAAAGATGTTACCCAAGAAGACAATTCTTGTTTGAAGTTAAAGTGCCAACAGAACAGATATGGGAAAAATCAATTCTAGTGAAAAGTTCAGTTGGGAAGTAACAAGTCTGAAATACCAGCTGGTGGATCTAAATATCTTTTCTCATTCTCTTTGATATAGTTGTTGAAAAAGAAAAATAAGAGAAAAGAGAAGATAGAAGAAATAAAGACAAAGGAAAGTACAGATAAATAAAGATAGACAAAAGAATAAGAGTGATAGACTAGCAAAGTAGACTTGAAAAATCCTAACAAAATCCAATCTCAATGATTAGTTACTATCCAAATTATTCCTACCTGAAGCCAAGCCAAGTTACAACCTTAAAAAGACCTTTTGATTAACTCTGCATTTATTCATGTTTCTTATTTTAAGGAATTTGAGAATATAGTCAAGCCTATGGTAGTATTATAACTTTGGAGGAATTAAGGGATTATAATTATCCTAAACACTTGAGTGATGAGGGAATTACATCTCTTGGTGAGAAGTATCCAAGTTATGATTCTATATTGATGGACTTGAAAAGTATTTTGTTCTTACATGGAATTCAATTACATTTACTAAAGTAGTTCTAAGGTTGTGTATGTGGTGATATGCTTGACTGTTGAATATGATTTCCACTACAATTCAGTTTTATTTTATTTTATTACTAGGGACAGCAATATCTAAATCTGGGAATTATTTGATATGCTGTTAGCATATATAGTTTTTAGGATAGTTTTATTATGAAAATAGGAAGAATATAGTGAATAAATGTTAGAATAAGTGTAAAATTCATTACTTTTATGTTTATCATTGATTCTATGCTATTTTGATGTTTAGAGTCAAGAAAAGCAAGAAAAGAAGCAAAAGAAAGAGTCAACTGAAGCTGAGATTTCACGCTAACCATGCCAGGGCCGTGCCAGAAGCACTGGAGTCTCGCGCCAGTCGCGCCAGACTCGCGCCAGAAGCACTGGAGCTCGCACCAGGACTCGCGTCAATCGCGCGGACCCACGAGATTTCAGAATTAGCTTAAAGATAACATAAGAAGGATGGGTTTTTAGGGTTTTAGAACCTAGGTATAAATAGAACCTAGGTAGGACACATTAGGTATCAGATAGACACTGAAAAATAGAGCAAAGAAGGCAAGATCAAAGGAAAAAGATTCAAGGCTAAGAAGAAGCAAGAAGAACAAGAATGAGGCAAGATTGAGGGATTTGTGACTCTGCACACCTTAGCTTCTTCCTTTTCTCCTTTCTTCACATTGTATTAGGCTAGACATCATTATGTCTGGCTAAATCCTTTGTAATTATGGTTTAGCCAAAAGCCAATGTGAATTCTGTGTTTCTTGAATATAGTTTAATAAAGTTTCTTATAATTGTTTCACTCTACTTTATTCTTTCATTATTATATCTAATTAGACTTGATCAATCTATTAGGTTATTTAGGGCTATAATTCACAATAGGAATATTGGGGTTTTAGTTTCTGAACGCACTAGAGTGACAGTTGCGATATTACCTAGGGATAGGGATAAAGGACTGCAGATTCTTGTTATGCTAGCTTCATGCTTAATCTAAAGGGAATTACTAAGGGATTAGGATTCTTAACTTAGGTTAAAGGGTTAAATGACCAAGGAATCAGGGTTTAACTATATTAGAAAAGCATAAATCTGAATAATTACATTAAATAGAGTTAAATTATCAATTCAATTACATAGAGTGAATTGCGGTGATTGTGCTTTGCCATATTTATTCTTAAGTCTTGCTCAACATTTAAATTACATTGTTTTTGATATTCTGTTATTTACAATAATTAAATTCAAACTACAATCCAACTCTTTCAACAATTTCATTCCTTCTCCAATATTAAGAATCATAAATTACAATTGATATTAGTGCCTTAATCCTCATGGAGATGATACTTTCTTATCACTTTATTACTTGGAACGATCGGTGCACTTGCCGTGTCGCAACAATACACGCTGCAAGGGAAATTGACTCGCTATGGAGTGTGGGGCATAAATCACAACTAAGGACCCTGACCCCGTTCAATAAAAATTTGATTCAAACGATCGGGTTTCTAAGCGCCACTAATTCTGCAAAGGCCTTTCTTTAAAGGATTCTTTTGATTTTGGAGAAGAATGGTTATCGCCACCAAGAAGTTATTGGCAAGGTGGCGTTGCTGGAAGTTGAGGTGGTCGAGCTGAAGTCTGTCATCCAAAATGTTTGGAAGGTGGAACACACCAAGGTGAACAGTGTCATTGTGGCCCTAGCTGAGGTGGTGAAGTCCCACCAGCATCTATCTGGCAAGGTTAGTGGTGCTTTGGCCAAGCTCTTATGCACCAAGTTGGATGGTGACAAGTTGGCTAGTCACGGCAAGGTATTGTTAGGTGCAAAGAAGAAGCTAGCTGCCATGGTTGATAGCGTCACTGCCTAGAGGGATGAGCTTGCCAAGAAGGTGGCTGCCCTGCAGACCGAATTTAATGGGAGAAACCTGCTCAAAAGTAGCTTGAAGATAAGTTTTCACATCTACAAGCGAGAGGCAGTAGAGCAACACAAAAATGGCTTTCACAAGGTCGTTAGGTAGACCAGTTTATTCGCTAACGACGTTGACTTGGGTCTCTTTGACCCATTTAAGGATGTGAAGAGCGATGTTATAATGACCCTGCGATAATCCGGGTTATTATGACCGGGTTGTCACTTTAAGGGGGTGCATTTTGGAACTCGGACAATAGGGGGTGTGGATAGCATGTCTTCAAAACCGGGTTCGTGCGACCAGGTGTACTCAATGGGGGTGTGAACTGGAGCTCGGATAAAAGGGGTGTAGATAGCACCTTCTTAAAATCTGGGATCGTGGTATATAGCAGTATTAGAGAAAGACCGGGTTAGTACATGACTGGGTGTTTGCCACGTAAGTGGTGTATATACATAGCACTTTTGGGGAAAAGCGCTGATGTATTGAAAGGAACCCGGACAAGGAAGGAAAGAGCGACCGGGTAGCAAACTCGGTTGAGCTCGTATATTCCTTTTCCTAAAGGGACCGGGTTGTGGTCTCGGTAGAGCTTGTGTATTCCTTTTCTTTGAGGACCGAGTTGTAATATCAGATGAGCTCGGATGTGTTACCGAGTTGTGATCTCGAAAGAGCTCGTATGTGGGTGACTTGTAAGAGCTACCAAGTAGAGAGACCGGAAGAGCTCGTAACCCCTTTTGGTAGAGTTACCGGGTTAGGAACCCGAACGTGGTTGAAAGGAACCTTGGACTTATGAAGTACCAAGGTAAGAATTCAGATTAGGTCGGTTGAGGTCGGAGGAGGGTGGAACCTTGAACGTACTATAGTACCAAGGACGGGTTCTTATGCAATCGATTACATAAGCATTCGTAATAGATTAAAATAGTATGTACTTGCTGTATAACCCAGACTTAGCCTTGTGGTTGGAATGACTGCTCAGGAACCCGGGGTATGGTAGTGAAGTTGCACTCAATATATATATATATATATATATATATATATATATATATATAAATCCAACCCGACAGCGTCACTAGGGTTTAGAGAACTCGGGTAGTCACACATAACCTGTATATCAGATATAATAAATTGACTTACCAAACAGTAGACCCGCAGTCAAATATCTCTACATATTCACTTTACGCAAGTGACACGTGTTGGCTCTTTACTGGTTGGATTGACGTGGGAAGATCCTCATAGTACGATCTGACGCATGTCAATTTTCAGGATATTTAAGATATGCATGAGTGAGATATTTCAGTAGAAACATTATTTTCACCGTCTTTGCTAAAACATTTTCTCTCTCTTATTCCATACTTCCTCCATTGTTAAAGTGAGAAAAGCTTCCTAGATAACCTTTCCTTAACCTAAAAGCTTCACATCCAACGTAAGGATTTAAGAGAATCATCTTACAAACTAGTTTCCAACCTTTGTTAGTGGTGAAAATCATCAGGCGAGGAGATCATTTCTCCAAAGGAAAGTTTAAAGTTTAAACCTTTTAGGAGTAGAAGGCACGATAAGGACGTCTAAGCTTGGAGAAGCTGTCCTCTAGCCTTCCTTGTTTTTATATCTAAGTTTCACCGTATCTTTGAGTTTGGTTTTAAGAGGAAAAATGACCCATATGAGTTAGGGTTGGTTTTGGGTGGTGTTTCTTTGGAAAAGTATGCTTAGGAGGTTGTTGTGATGAAGGTTCAACCTTGAAAGCTAATTTTTCTGGGTTTTGGGTATTTTGTTATGCCCAGATAGATCTTTATGGGGTTTACAAGTCACTAGTTGGTGGTATATGATTGAGATCTGGAAAAGAACTAGGTTCTTTTCATGAAACGGTTGAGAACCGTTCTTGATATCTTTCTTCCTGGTGTAGGGCTTGAAAAAGAAGATATCGGTGGTGGTAAACATGCGGCTGAGAGGATAGGTGCTAGAATCAGAGAAGGTAAGCTCTCTGTTCTTGGGAGTTGGCTCTCTTGATTGTGGTCCACCATACTCCTGAGGAGTTATGGTTATCGTATGCTGCAGTGCGTGTATTTAAATTGTGTGTTACTATTTTTTGATTGAAACATACATGTAAATGATTTGCATTGTGATGTTTGTATTGTGATTGAGGAAGTCCTCTGGCCAGGGAAGTGGACCATATATGAGAGTGTAAGACTCATCTGGGATGAGCTTCTCTAGAATTCATATACGTCTGAGTGCATTAGATGTGCACGGGTGCATGAGATGTGCAAGGTTGATATACATTTGTGCATGAGATGTGCATTGGTGAACTTGTATATCTATGCTGGAATGACACGATGGTGTGATTATATACATGTGATGTTTATGAAAGCAGGGATGGCCATGTTTTTACTAAAAGGCCAGGATGGCTATGTTTTTATGAAAGCCGGGATGGCTATGTTTTTATTAAAAGGCCGAGTTGGCTATGTTATTGTAATGCCTATTTAAATGCTATGTATTGTGGAAGTGAACCAGGGGGAGGTGAGTCTCCAATAACCCTGAGTTTACTGAGATTGTATCTCACCCCGGTTAGGGATTATATTTATTGTAGGTGATAGCCAAAGAACGGGGGACGAGGTCCGGGGTAAGAGACCCGAGTAGGGGTTGTTTAGTGGATCTCAATTGATAGGCCGGGTAGGCCGAGGCCGAGTTGGCCAATAATTGAGGATCCCGGACAAGAGAACGAGGCCAGGTTCGAGGAAGCAGATGTTGGAAGGCGGTCTTTGCAAGTCGGTTGACTCAACTTTATTGTACTTTTGTAACCCGGTATGGGTTTATTTATGATGTATCTTTTGGAACAGAACCTGGACGCCGGGATGTATATCAAAATTCCATACATAATGTTTTAGTTGGTTTGAATGACGTAAGATGACGTCTTTTTATTTTAATGCTTTCGTGTTTACTTAATTACGTTAAGTATTGCTGCGCTTAAGACCATAATATAATGTTAATGAACCGGATGCATACGGGGTCGTTACAGATGTCTTGCTTGATAAAGAGGAGATTGCTTCCATCGAGGAGGGTGTTAGTGAAGAGCAAGATAATGGCTCAATGTATAGGCTGCCTGTTTTCTCTTTATTTTTGTTTTAACTTTGGGCCGTGGAGGTCATGTAAAGCTTTAACAATTATTCTTCTTTAATACAAATGTTCTCTTTTTCATTGTCTTTCTTTCTCCTTTGCTCATTCTTGTATATTGTCAACTTCTATTTATAAGCTTCTTGTGATAATGGAAGTAGGCCACTTAAATGACATCCTTACACCATAGGAGATTGATAAATTTCATACTTTAATAAAAATTAGGCTCACAATGATGACACTTATCTTTTGATTTCAGTAAAATTGTTTATAAACTTGCCCTAAAACCTAGTCGAATTGTATTTCGTACTTATATAAATGTTGTTTTTCACATTTTGGAAGATTAGTCCAATCATATTTTGTATTTTGATAGGTTCCGATGGTATCCGAAGCATCCAAGCAAACAATATACTCGCCCAGGCAAGTGGAGACAGCAACAAGTGGCATTAAATTCGCCCAAGCGAGTTAAACAAGCACAAAACACTCGCTTGGGAGAGTGGACATGAGCAGCCATCCTCTCCTATAAATAGCAATGCAAACCTAGAGAAAAGCATTCCATTTTCGAAATTTGAGAGCTTAGGACGTGATTTGAGAGTAGTTTAGCATAAAGAGAGTGAGAGAAGTGAGGAATTAGTGTGACAACTCTGCCGAAAGGAGTTGGTGATGACTTCTTTCATCAATTCTTCCATTGAGGAGGTGCTCTCCATAATGATTGGCTAACTTCTCGAAGGATTGGATGTAATCTTCTTACCCTTAAGTATCTCTTTTAATATTTATTTATGCATGAATATTTTCTATTTATTATTGGTAATTTCATTCCGTAGTTAATGCTTCATTCTACTTGACCACTAGTTTCATGAAATAAGGTTCTAAGTTTAACTGGAAAGTACTCTTAAAACTTGAACTGAATAATTTTACTCTTTACGTTACGTTGCTAGGAATAGAGCATAACGTTTAGATTGCAAATAGCACGCGATTATGATTGTAATGCTGGGGTATTTATTTCATATGCGAGGGATCGATATTTGATAAATATTCTTAGA
>QARZ01040345.1:0-68804 GCA_013407115.1 Glycine latifolia | reverse complement strand
GTCACTTCCTAGTACTGCATTTAATTGCATTAATTTGGTTGAATACGGCTTCGATCAGAGGGCAATGTGCATTTCAAGTGTGGGGTTAAGGATTACAAAACATTTTCTATTTTCTATTTTCTATTTCTGTTAGTTTTGCTACATTTGTTTTGTTTTGTTGTTATTCTGTTTTTAAATTTAGAAAATAAAAATTAGAATTTAGGCACTTTTCATGTTTTTCATAGGATTTATAACTTGTATAAATTGTGAGAAATGTACCAATTTATGTTGGATTGAAAGGTTTCATGCTTGATGTGAATCATTGTTGCAATTGTTGAAGTGATAAGTAAACTTGAGAAATAGAATTTAAGATGGATCATGTGTGATAGAATTATGCCTTATGAGTTTTTGGGGATTTGCAGATGAATCACATTATTTAATTCATGTTCTTTCATGTGTGATTTCACTCTTGTGCTAAATTACTCTATGTTTTGCCTTGCCTCTTTTGACATTCCTTATTGCACATGTTTTGATTGAGATGATTTAGGCCTTCTTTCTTTTAGCCACTAGCCAAATAATCCATTGTCACCCTTTTTGAGCCTTTAACTTTTTCTTTCTTGTGTAGCTCATTACAAGCCAAAAAGTGGAAAATCATGTTATCCTAACTTTAGAGAGAAAAGGGGCCTTGGAATTATTTTGGGAGTGGGTTTCAAACAAGTGTGGGGGATTTGTATTTTGTTTTGATTTGGAAGAAAAGAAAAGAAAAGAAAGAGTATAAAAAGCAAAAGTTCAAAAACAAAAATAGAAGTACAAGCAAAAAGAAATGCAATAAAAGTTGTTGTGATTCATTGTCATCCGTATAAGTTCTTTTTATTTTATTGTTTTCCACCTTGTTCCTTTGTTTCTTTGTTTCTACACCTCGTTT
This sequence comes from Glycine latifolia, assembly GCA_013407115.1. NCBI lineage: Eukaryota > Viridiplantae > Streptophyta > Magnoliopsida > Fabales > Fabaceae > Glycine > Glycine latifolia. The sequence goes on along the minus strand of QARZ01040345.1, from coordinate 67,900 downwards.
TACTTGTTGACTTACTCCTTATTACCCATATTTTCTCTTAGTTTTAGCCTAAATATCCTTTTTTTATCCACCTTTTACCTAAGCCATAAATTATAAACCAATAAAGTCCTTTTGATCTTTTGATGCATGTGTATTTCAAGATTAAATGAATTAGAGTCTTGTCAAAATTTAGATATCCTAGTTACATGTTGGTGTTTGAGTGTAAACATAAACCATACACATTAGAAGAAGCTGAGTGTTGCTTTTTGAGAGATTTCTATCACCTTGGTTCATTCTTAATTTTAACTTGACTTCTTTTTCACTTTGCACTTTGTGATCATGTGTTCATGGATTGTTTGTTACCTTAATATCATTCTTCCATTTTTCATCTTTCTCACTTTTGTGCATTGTTAGGATCCATTGAAAAAAATTGTGTGTGCCTTGTTCATACCTTTGTTTTAGTTTGTGGTTTACTTTAGTTTGAATTTTTCTCTTAGTCTTTCTTTTAGTTTTGCCAAGGAGTGCAAAAGTTTAAGTGTAAGGTTTTAGGTGTCCATGTCGGCACTGTAATATAATAATATTATGATTAGGGGGTAGTTGTGTTAATAAGCCCGCCATAGATCTGGGTTCGCGTTTCTTAAAGTGAGTGTAACAAGGAACCCAGATTAGTGTGACCGGGTTAACTCTTCGAAGAGTGATAACACCTTTATGTGGCAATGCTGACATGGAGGAATGGGTACCGAGGTAGGAACCCGAACAAGGTTGGATAAGGTCGAACGAGGGCGGAACCTTGGACATGTGAAGCGCCAAGTTAGGACCCCGAACAAGGTCAGACAAGGTCGGATAAGATCTGATAAGGGCGGAACCTTGGGGTTGATGAGGTGTCAAGATAGACCCCGAACAAGGTCGGAGAAGGTCAGATAAGATTGGATAAGGGCGGAACCTTGGGTTTGATGAGGTGTCAAGATAGACCCCGAACAATGTCAGAGAAGGTCAGATAAGATCAGATAAGGGCGGAACCTTGGGTTTATAAGATGTCAAGGTAGACCCCGAACAAGGTCGGAGAAGGTCGGATAAGGTCGGACTAGGGCGGAACCTTGGAAGTTAAAAAGTGCTGAGGACGGACCCAACACGTACTTATACAACAGGTGAGACTTGGTTGTTTTATACCTTGAATCTGCATAAGGCTATCCAGGTTACGTATGACGAGTTATACAAGGTAGGCTTTTGATGGGTAATCTGAACCCGACAACAAATGTGTTTGATGACGAAGCTGTTTTTGATAGCTGGCACTATTGGCACGTGGCACACATGCCAAGGCCCTTTATATAGACCTATTTTCCATGTTTTGACGCCAACTCTACCATCTTCTTCCTCTCTCTATTTCCTCCAGTTCCTAGTGAGAAAAACTTCACAACCTTTCACCCCTAACCTTTTAGCTTTGCATACAACTGGACGTTTGAGAGGAACCGCCCCAGAGCTAGATTTCAATCTAGGTTCTTCTGGAAGCCTTCAGACTGAGAGATCTTCCTCTCCAACAACTCTCACAAAGCTTCGACTTCAGGGGAAAGGAAGCTTTTATGGACTTTCAAGCTTGGAGATGTTATTCTCTAGCCTTCCCGAAAGTTGTAGAGGTAAGACACTCACGTCTTCCTAATTACTTTGAGTCTGTGTTTTGATAGGTTTAGTGACCCGCGTGGGCTTGAGCTAGACATCTTTCATGCAACGGTTGATGACCGTTCTGGACTGTTTACATGCAATGAGTGTTAAGGGTTTCGTCTTCTTGTATGCTTTTGCAGAGCGTGATACAACGGACATAGGTAGTCGTGACCTCGAGGCCTAGAAGAACCAGCGTAACTCTTAGGGCAGGAAAGCTCTCCGTTCTTAGGAGTTTTTCCCTTGATCGTGTTCCACCATACTCCAAGGGAGTGATGGTCCTAGTATGTCATGATGCATGTGGTATTGAAATTGTGTGTTACTACTTTTTGGTTGAGAACATGTATATGATGATATGTTGTGTGCTTGACAGTAGAATGGACTAAATATGGACTTCCCTTAGAGCCAAAGTCATGTGGAATAACTCTAAGTGGTCAATTAGTATATATGAAAATCGTGAGAGAGTGTGCCCTTAAATGGATGATTCTTTCTTGGAAGTGCGATATACGTCCAAGCAGAACCCTGAGAGAATGTGCCCTTCAATGGATGATCTTCCTTAGACAATGTCTACGTAAAGTCCTGAGTGAATGTGCCCTTAAGTGGATGATGATCTTCTCTTGCTATATTTGTGTTGTTATATACATGTGATGTGTTCTTATGACAGCCGAGATGGCTAGACTATGTGATGCCTGTTTTGATGCTATGTATCATGAAGAGTGAACCCGGGGGAGGAGAAGCCTCCAAGGACCCAGAGTTTACTAAGATTATATCTCACCCAGTTGGGGATTATATGTCTTTGCAGGTGATGATCAGAGAGAGGACGGTGGATCCCGAGGCAAGAGGCCCGGGTAGTGAGGTAGTCCAAGGGATTCTGGACAAGAGACCGAGTCAAGAAGGGGTTCTGAGTGAACCTTAGTTTTTTTAGAGCATGTTGGCTCATTGTTTTGTTATGTATATATCTATATATACACACTTTGTACCCCGGCCCTGAAGAGAGAATGCACCTCGATGTACATCGTTGTATTTTCATGAACAATTACCATGCAAAATGCACAAATAATATTATTATGGACGTATGATGACATCATATTTTATTATTTGCTTCCTAATTAATTATGCTTAATTAATTGTTGCGCTTAACGACCATAATTGGATGTAAACAAACCGGATGCATATGGGCTGTTACATTAAGTGTGGGGTATTTTGATTGAGTGTTTTTAGTTTAATATTTTTCTATTCTTCTTAGCTTATTTGACATCCCTTGGAATTTTATTTTCTCATTCTAACTCAGTTTTTGTCTTAGGCAAACAAGTGGGCTTAATTGATAATTGTTGCTTATTTTCAGATTTTTTCGCTTACTTGACCTATCTTCCTTGTGCAGGACCTAGAGAGTTCTACAAAACTCCAAATAGTGCATATGAGTAATTCCTGGAAAGATAAGGAAAAGATCTACAATTTTGTTAAAGATACGCCGAGGCCAATTCTATCATTTTGAGGGTCATTTTAGGCTTAGAAGTTAGAACCCCGACACTCGAGTTTTTGGCTGCGAATTGGTGTAATTAGTAATTAGTTAGATTAGATGGGCCTAATCATGGTCCATCCTTTTCTACTAATTACGCCACTATATTTTAGTGCAATTAGTTAGTGAAGAGACACACTTCATTGGAGCACAAATAGAATTTGTAGTTTCTTTTAGAAGTTTTCAGAATTGAAAAGTTCTCTCTCTTTTTCTCTCAACTGTTCTTTATTGTTCTTTATTTTTCTTCTTCCTTTCATCTCCGTTCTTTTATTTTTCTCATACAAATTTCGTGGCTCTTACATTGATGATGATCAAGGAAGGCTAAATAATCAATCAATCTAAGGATCCAGTCCAAGCAAGGAGAATTTGAGTTCTGGTTTGGTATTATAATTTCTATGTGAATGTTCATATTCTTGTTCAATCCTTTTTTAGATTTTCATGATTATGAATATGTTTAGGATTGAAGACGAATTAAGTTATAAATTTATTTCCTAATTTTGAATTTTAATCATAGATTGATTGGATGATATTTCAATCCAATTTGTGATTCCAATTGATTTAGGAGTTAATTCGATTGAACTGCTTCTAATGATATTAAATGAACCTTCATTATATGAGAACTATTATAATTTTTATTGCTTAGTTTGGTGAATTGGATTGATATTCTTGAATCTATTTTACAACACCTTTTATCAATTTTGTTAGTTTCTGCATTTTTCTTCAATTCTTGTTTGTGTTTCTGCAATTTTTATTCACTGCCTACAAACTGTTTGCTTAAAATCTCCCTATTGTTTATTAGTGAATTGAAGTTGGAACCAAGTTGATTGTGTCTCTGAGTCGACCTAGGTTAATCTTGTGCTACAGAATTAGATTAGTTTAATTGTTTTGTAACTATTTGAAAGTCGTTATCAGCTATAGGGTAAGTTTTACCACAGACCCACGGTGGGCTCCAAATGTACTTACCAAATTCTAGAGCTGACACACGTTAGGATGGACATGGCCAAGAAGGTCTCCTAGATCTTGTACGTCAGACATTGAATACCCTTTGTTAAGAGGACAAGAAAGGGGACCTGCAAAACAAAGGACTTTGACACTCAAGTAAGTGCGTGAGTTAGTGGACAATGAGATGAAAAGTGTGAGATGGAACCTGGTATTTATAGAGTAAGATGGGAGCTTCGGGTCCTTGATTGTCGGGGCTGTTACAGTGAGTAACAACCCTTGTAGATAATTTCTAGCTTGTAAATAAGTTATGGCTTATAGATAATTGCTAGTAGATAATCTATAGCTTATAGATAATACAGTGGATTATAGACAATTAAGTACCTGCCACTTGATAAAGGAGGTTGTAACATTATTAATAATATTCAAATATGGGGGTATTAGAGATAATATGTTCGGCCCAGTAGCCTGGCTGCTAAGGGCGAGATGTTCATGCTCCTGTGTCAGGGATGACATGGAAGGTTGACATGCGTGCCGGGACGCAACGTGTATTTTGTGGACCCTGGACAGTGTAATTTTCATTATTAATATTTTTATGAGTACATGACTAATTTATGACAACTAATGAGTGTGTGTCTTACCTATTTTTTATGTACATATATCTTATAAAAATAGAATGGGTAATTGTTTGATGATTTATTTATATTATCTAATTATTTAAGTTTTGTGAAGGCATTTAATTATTTAATATATCTAAAGATGTTAACTTTTTAGTAAATTTTAATTTAGTTAGAATGAAACATATTATATTTTTTATTTATCAGTTTTAATTTGCATTTTAGGTAGGGGTGTCAAAATGGGCCAGCCAGATTGACCCAGCATTGGTTGAACACTAACGGGTCGAGCCAATCCGACTCACCTTTAAGTGAGTCATGAAAATATCAATCTGGCCCGCCCCACCACGGGTTGGTGGGTTGGCTCACTAAATTTATAAAAATAAATATCAAATAAAATAAAATTAGAGCATTTTTTTTAAAAAATGATTTTTTTTTCAACAAAGTCATTTATTAGTTTGAATACGAATACGAATAATAGGCAAATGTGTCTGTTAAACAGTTGGCAAGCGCACCGATTGTCCAAGTAATAATAAAACTATAAGTCTGAGTGTCGAATTCCACAAGGACTTTGCTTGTACTCAGAGTTAATATATTTCTAATTTTAAGTGTGCACAAATTGAATTTGATAAATTCTAATCCTAATGCAAAAATGTAAGAGTCAACATAATTAAAGATAGTTAACCAGAGCACAATAAATGTCGGTTGATGTGGAGAATTGTGATGTGTTGGGGCTCAACTCACCAAAACTACCCTTGATGCAATATTAAAGATATTTCTCTATTCAATGTTAAATTCGCTCACCCTCATCTACTAATGTATTCTAATCTTGATTCCTCAAGTGCTAGACCCTAAATCACTTAGCTTCACTCCTGATCCCTCAGTAAGCTACATTAACTAATTTGCATTACGATTGAAGATGATAACATACCACTCTATATCCCTAGAAGCGATATCGTTTAGAAGCGTTTTTCGGTTCTAAGGAGATAACCATTTTTCAATGCATTAAAACCCTATAACAAAGCATGCATATGGGAGAAAACCACAAACATGAATAAAGCTCAGAAAAACAACAATGATATGAAGATAACATTAAATAGATAGTTAGAATCATTACATTAAAAGTGTTTGGTTGTTGGAACCCCAACAATGGATGAGTTAGCCTCCCATTTGCATGAGAGGGCTTACAAATATGAAGGAAAGTAAGAAGAATGGAAGGGAACCAAAGGAAATGGATGAAGAGATCCCCAAATTAGTGGGATTTCTCCCTTCTCTCGTGCCCTATCTTTGCCTCTGGACCCCTAAAAACCCCGATCTCCCTTTTCGTGCCCTATTTACTCTTTTAACAGTTGTAACACCCTAAAATTTTGATAAGTTAAAATATATGTGTGAAGTATTCCTTGTATAATTTGATTACTTTATTAATTAGGATTAGTTGAAATGTTATGTGAATTATACATGTGAAATTACTTGGTGTAGATGTCAAGTTATGTGCAGTTTGGTTGAGATGTGTTGTAATTGAGTGATTCCGAATTTGACCCAAAACCTGTTTTAGTAAAATAACTATTCTGGATTGGTTAACCGTTGGATCTCCTGAAAGGTTTGACCAAATAACAGCTGTAACACCTTGAAAGGTTTGACCATTGGGATTGACCAAATAACATCTGAAACGTGAGAAATTAATTTTTCACTGAAGCAGAAATTCTAACATATGGTTGGCTAGCCCAGGCAAATTTTGCAGGCATTTTTGCTCGCCTGGACGAGTCAAGGCGGTGCTAAATATGTACTAGCAGCCACCGCACAGAGAAGAACCCTTTAATTGGAGTAGAATCTTTGAAACTCTTCTCAAAGTTTTGGTAGAGAACGGAGACTCCAATCCTTCTTTCTTGGTTTCCTTGAGATAATCTTAGTTTCTTTGTCTTCTTCTAGCTAATTTAAGCTTCTCTTAGTGTCTCTTGTGTTTTGGGTACTGTTGTTGGGAGTTTTACACATCCTTTGAAAACCCTTTAAAGATGAGATGTTGTCAAAGTCTCTTTTTTATGAAATTGATGTCATTTCTGTGATCCTTGTTGAACCCCGGCCAGATTGGTGTGATCGGAATTTCAAAATGATGTCTTTTGATGTGAACTCCCAAAACATCGTTTAGCCCCTTTTCGATTTGAGTGAGTATTTGATCTCAAATGTTAATATTGATCTTACCTTGGAAACCTATACTAAATTATCTTCAATTTCGTATGTAGAACTCTACGTTCGGACAAGCACGTATAATTGAAGGATCGCGAAACAACACCATTAAGCTATAATAGGGAGAACTCCTGGTTAGGTAAGGAGAGTTTATTATGTTGGTAATAGTTTAGATACCATAGTTGGGGGCCAGGGAGTCCAACTATGAGGATATCTGCCTGCCCCTGCTGTGTGCTGGTTTTCAAGAAAAACTACGTTTTTAACTAATGGGATGCGATGTATTTATGATTGATGTGCGTTTGTTCCTGTGTGTGCTCATTTTCAAGAAAAACTATTTTTTAACTAATGAGATGTGATGAATTGGCTTGTTGATGGACAAATTGTTAATAATATTGTTGTTGTAATGATTGAATTTTTGGAAAAAGTCTTAATTACAGAGGAGACTCTACCCAAAATTTTATAATATGTTTTCCTATTTAATTATTTATTAAATTTTAAAATGGGCATAAGAGTGTGTTTTATATATTGTATTCCTCCTCTTTAATTTAGAATTTTCCTAAAAATATCAGTCTTGTGATATGATGAATTGTGAATGTATGAAATTTGGGTTGTTTGAAGACCTGAGGAATGTAAATCTTAGGCATATGTATTATGTATAGATGTGAAATATGATTGCTTGTGATGTCGTTGATGATATTGAAATTGAGATGTCGTCGATGTAGTTGATGATGTTTAAATGAGATAATGTTGATGTAGTTGATGATGTTCAAATGAGATAATTTTGACGTGGTTGATGATGTTGAATTAATATGCATGATGATGATATTGAGATGATATGATGTTGAGATTGATAATGACATTGATGAGAGATAATGTTGATGTCAACAATGTCATTGTGTATGGATATACACGGATACCCATGGGGGGTGTATGACGAGTTACCTTTGCGAGGAAGGATTTGTTCCTAGCCACGTCATACATTGATGGTGCCCATGGTTGTAGGCTGTGTATGTACACGTGGGGTGCAATGACCGGTTGGTTACCCTTGCGAGGATGGATTTGTTCCTAGCCACGGTCAGTGCATCGATGAACCCACATTGGTGTGTTATGTATGTACATGGGGTGCATGACGGGTTACCTTTGCCAGGAAGGATTTGTTCCTAGTCGGGTCATGCATTGATGATGCCCATGTTTCATACTTCATGTGCATGGATGGAAATAGAATGAAGGCACGCGCGTACCTGTGGGTTTCAATAGGCTGAAAACGCAGGTACTAAGGGGTCATCAGGTTTTGAATTCCCTAGCGACGCTGGCTGATCACCGGGGGGGAGGGAATGGCCAGTGCACGATAGGGTGTCCATGATAGGCGGTGAATCATTTTTCCTGTGAGAGGCTATTTCCAGGATATGGTACTACAGTGTGTGTTGATAGATGAGTCAAGTGCATGCATCATTCTATGCATGATTGATTGAGTTGTGAAATGCATTGGATGATTGGTTTGTTGAGTGTGTATTGGAATCATGGATTTTTGTTAATGATTCTAGTGGGTAATGTTGTTTCCTTCCCAATTGCTGCTATTTGATGTTTGTTGGTTTTATATAATAAACTCACCCTTGCATTTGTTGTACCGTGTAGTTGGTACCTGTGATGATCGCGAACCTTTGTTTGTGTGAGTAGATGAGCAGCAGTAGCTGACCTTAGAGGGAGATCTTCTTTTTGGTTAGAGCCGCCAAGCCGACGTGATGATGTTAGATTTCTTTTTGGAGAAAGAGTTATGTTTTGTTAATAAATTGTTTCTTAGTTCTTTGGCTTTTTGTTAGATAAGTAATTTCAAATGTATATACAAGTAAAACTAAAGGAAGTTCTAACATGTGGATGACATGTACTAATTTAATATATATGTACATAGGTATTTAATTTTGTAACTACAATATGTGTATCGTAAAAAATTTACTACCACTTTCATAATCAAATTAATGAAGTTTTTATTAAAATTGAGATATGCACGATTAAGAGTTAGTGATATCGTAGCGACGAGGCGGGTCGTTACAATAGCAGCCCAGAGTCGTGGTCCGCGCTAAGCGTAGAAGGGTTGTGTTGAGCGTACCTTCATTGTCCAGCTGGATAAGTGACCACGCGCTAAGGTAGCTTATCGCGCTGAGCGGGCATCTGGCGTGCTGAGCGAGTAACTTCAGACCCTTAATTCTCCTTTCATTTCCTTATAGTGAAATTTCTACAAAAACACAACCAACACGTCATGAATCAACTAAACTTAGCATCTACTGGATAAAAGCTCAAAGAAAGATAATTTCTATATTTTAATTACAAAAAGAAGCATTAAAAGAGGATAAGACAAGATAATTGCTAAGTAATTTAAGTGTAGATTTATGTATGCTTAGCAATTTATCAGTGTCAAATAACCATTCAAGCATCTAATATTATCATTCAAGTAACCATTCAAATGTCTCAAATAAATAAATATCATTCAAAAGTCTTAAAGTAAAAGCCAATTGTCCAAACATTAGTCATAGTTCAACTACTTTAAAATCTTAACGTTAAAATTAAAAAAATATCAACTTTTAGTTTAAGAGGGTTAAGTGGGCCAACCCAACTTGAACCCACCTGGCTCATTGGTTAAGTGAGTCAGGTTACCATTTGGTTAGCATTGTAAAATTCTATAATTTTCCAGCTTGATCGACCTTAACCAGTGGAGAGTCAGGTTGGCTCACTGAGTTTGGACTGTTTTGGCACCTCTAATTTTCGGTATAAAATATCTTTCAAAATAATAAAAATATCTCTCACCCACATAATTTATTCATGAATCACATCATATTAAATTACAAGAATGAATGTGATAAGAGCATGGAAACAAGATGGATTGCCTTGAAGATTTCAGTCTTGGAAATTGATTTAGTTTTCTTTTAGATAAGGTCGTGAGAAGGTGAGTGATAAGGCATAGATTTGATCGCTACAAGTTGCCTTGATAAGATCAAATTGCCCAAAAACCAATGGAAGCTCTCACCAAAGGGAGAAAAACTTAAACTTTCATTCAAACTCAATCTACCTCAAAGTTACAAATTTCCTGTATTTATAGCCTTGGCTTCCCTCTAAACATCCCACTAGGAATTAATTTCCACTGAGAATTAAATTCTCACTTACATTAATTTTCCACGACAAATAAAACTCCACTAACCACTATAGTAACTTGGGAAGCCTAAATAGCATAAAAATTGACACAAAAGATGTCAAGAGTCATCTGAACTTAATACATGAAAATAAAATATGAAAATTCAAAGGAAAATAGAAAATGAGCCTTAATTGGTTCTTTAAAACAAAAGCCATGTGATCCATCCGAATAAACTCCAACCAATAGTCTTATATTGAGTATAAATTCTTAGGCTCATTATGCTCTTCAAATTATTGTCTATAAGTTTCCTAAATTTATCTTTAAGTTGTTGGCATTTTTGTTTTGGGCACTTGCATCACTAAGCTTTGGAAAATCTTATTGATTCTTTTTGGCCTTACTTTTGTTATTGGGCCTTTCATCCATTGCAAAGATACTTGAAGTAATTGGACCTTCGTTGGATTATATCATTCCCTCCTTCTTCAAAAATATTTGTTCTCGAATCAAGTTCATCATCTACATAAAAAAATGAGGTCAGCAACAATAAAACTGACATTGACTTGATACTTACCATGAAACTCAAGTTTATAAGCAGTATCAATGATCTTTTCAACCACTTGGAAAGGACAATGTCTGTTGCTTGCAACATCAAGTGTCTTTCAAAATTCAAGTTGATATTCATTTGATTCTTTGTTTTCCTCTTTTTGAAACAATTCTTCAAATCCTTTCACAAGATGATCATGACAATCAAATAATGGGTTAGAATAAAAATAAGAGCAATCATATATTTTCTTGTGCTGCCTTTTTGTGATGTATGTATCTTTGCTACGAATTCGAGGTCAAATTTTCTTCATGAAGAAGGATATGATAGAGGACTAAGGTGGAGACTTCAAGCTTTTCTTTTAAATTAAGAATATTGTGTAATTTTTGTAGTTGGGCTTTTCTGGTGTAATCTTTTTAATTTGGGCCTTTTTATAAGTGATACTATAAATAGATCTTAAAGTACATTTGAAATTAGATTTGGATGAAGTGAATTTTAGCTTTGATTAAGTGTAAGAGAATTTATTTCTCTTTAGTTCTTTTGGGAATTCTAAATTATTGTAAAAAAATTTCTATTTTCTTGTAATAAATTCTTCTCAATTTATCAATTCCTAGGGATTATGACATTGTTCTTTCCATTTATTACCTCAATCCATTTTTTCCTTTTTCTTCTATTTTTTTTTTTTAATTTTAGTCTATTGAGATGCTGAATTTGGCATCCACAAAGGAGTTTTCATCATTTGATATTCAGAGCCAATTTCAGTATCTCATATTTGTGAAGTTCGTTGGATCCGAATCTAATCCCGTAGCGTATGTTGCAATATGTGAAAGTGCATCAAAATTTCGAATTGTGGCGTAAATAATAATAATAATCTGAGTTGTCTTGAACTTATTTAGATTTGGCAATCGGTGCCTCCAATTAACTTGGAATTTATGACAACTTTGAAAGCTTATTCACTTTCAATTATGCTTGGAGCAATTGGTATTAATCCAGATCTTAATTTCTTGTGTTTGCGTGTCCTTGTGTTGTTTGTGCCTTTTGAATTGCTTGCGTCAAGTTTGGTTGCTGATCCTATTTCTATTTTGTACGTGTCTTTAATCCCTTGAAGTTGTTGTGTCAACCTGATTTATGCATTTGTGTTTTTGCCTTAATCTGTTCGGTGCCTTTTTGTTTGTGAAAATCTGATTGGTGCTTCTAATATATTGGTGTGTAATTTTATGGCAGATTAAGGTGTCTGACCAGCTTTGTTTGTTAAGTGTTGTTGCAATTCAATTTGAGTAGAATTTGCACTTTTTTCAAAGTCTTTATCTATATTCTCTAGAGATACTGAAAAATCCTTTTGTTTTATGCATAAGATCTGATGTTTTTTCAAATATTACAAAGTTGAGGACTAAAAAAAAGAAAAATATTTTGGGGCAAAAAATTAAAAAAAATGATTTTTTACATAAAAATCAGCCTTATAAAAAGTACTTCTACACCAATACCAAATACTTTGTTTTTCATTCACCTTTACTTCATTTTGTCTAGAACACACTATCTTTTAACATTTTGTATTCTTGTTGTGTCATTTCTTATTCTTGTGTTTTCTAGTCTTATCTTTATTTGACATTCTATTTTGAATTTTTGTTGTTTATCTTTTAAATTTCCTTGGTTTTATCTTTGAGTTATCTCTTTCTTTCGACTCTTGAGTTGAACTTGAAATTTGTTACATCTTTCACATTGAATGCTTTCTTGATTTGGATTTTGGAGGTTCCATTTAAGAACTTGTAGAGAAACAAAGAGTGGAAAAAGGAAAGTGTGCACATTATAGAAAAAGTCTTAAAAGAGATATACACGAGTGGACTTTGAGTGAAACACTAGTTGAGTGGTGAAGTTCATATTTTATTATTTGTGCTAACCAATTTTGTGTAGGAATGTATTATTCATCTTATCATAGAAGTGATCGAGGTTATGGGGAAGATGAAGGAGAAATGAGGCTTAGGAGACAAGGGAGAGGGAGATATGGAGGACATAAAGAGGGAGAAATAATAAAGAGGATAATATAGAAAAATAGAAGGTTAAAATTCCTAATTTTTAAATGAAGTGTGATCTATAAGCATACCTTGAGTGGGAGATGAAAGTTGACCAAATATTTGCATGTCATGAGTATAGTGAAGGGAAGAAGATTAGGTTGGCTACCTTGGGGTTTAATGACAAAGCACTTACATGGTGGGAGCTTGAGGAGAATACAAGAGGGAGGATAAGGAAGCTTGAGATAGCAACTTGGCAAGAAATGAAGGAGTTTATAAGAAAGACATTCTTTCCACCTTCTTATGAGAAAGATGCTTATGACAATCTACAAAGACTCACACAAGGTAGCAAGAATGTTGATAAGTATCATGAAGAGATGATAATGACTTTGAGGAGAGTTACTGCACAAGAGCCTAAAATTGCAATGGCAGGGTTTCTATGTGGGCTTAATAGAGACATTCAATGCATTGTGAAGTTGCAACACTATGAGAGCTAGGAGGATCTAGTGCATCAATCCAACAAAGTGGAGAGACAACTTGAGACAAAGCATTCCTACAAGAAGACCTTTCACTGTGAGACTTCTAGTGGTACGGAAAAGTCTGAGAAGGAGGGATCTTCCTCACCTAAGTAACAAGGTTCAAACTCTCCAAGTGGTAAACATGTTCCTAACCCTAGCAATTCTTCTACCTCTAGGACTAGTTCAATTAAATGCTTTAAATGCTTGGGTAAAGAGCATATTGCATTACATTGTCCAAACAAGAAAACCAAAGTTTTGAGGAACAATGAGGTTGTCACTAGTCAAATAACAACAATAACACTAGAAGGGGGTTGAATAATGTGTTAATCAAAGATATAATAAACTTTCATAGATCTTAACATAGGTGTAGATGGAAATGTAGAAGAAAGATAGGTTGTTCGCCAAAGTGAAAAACAAATTTTAATAATTACAAATTGGATCATCCAGAGACTTAGTAATAGAGAGTCTTTAAAATAGTTTTTCAATTAAACACTTGGTATTAAAGAAGTGACAAGGAGTGTTAATAGAACGCTCAATAAACCATAAAGGAGAGAAGTATAATCACTTGGTTTATATTGATTCACTCAACCTGTGCTACGTTTAGTTCTCCTTTACTCAATAGTAAAAGGTTTTACTAATCAAATCTTGATTACAAAACAAGTATTTTGACTCGTCATTCTTGGCTTTAAAACTATTCTTAATTCCACTTCTAGAACTTTATTAGACTCCCCCTAAATCTAAGAGACCCAAGTATTGTTTAACACTAAGCCACTCTTGGTTATCACAAATAGTTGTTTGAATGAATACAAGTATTCAACAACACTCAAAGAGTGGATAAACAATAAATCTCAATTAAAAATGACTTTGCTTAGCAAAGAATAAATAGATGAAAACTTTTTATTAGTCGTCTAGTAATTTCAATAGATTTTTGCTTTAGATAAGTTCTTTTTTTTTGTTAGTTTTCTCTCTCTTGATTTTTGGGTCGAGTATGTCTTTTATAGACTTCAGTGAAGGATTGTTATGGGATCAATGTTGATTCCTTGAAAAGACCATTGTCTCACAATAGAGGATAAGGCTATGTGGCGTGCTCTAATTTGTGAGGATTTGCACGACAATACAGACAACACCATTTGGTCCTTGTTCGTAGTGAAAGCGACCTTTAGAGAATATTCAGTGAGTACCTTCTATTTTCTTCTATTATGTCATTTCTTTAAATTCAAATGTTAGCAATTCAAAATAAAGAGACACAAAATGAATTTGTATACTATAGAAAATGTGCACTTCCCTTTTCAGTTAACATAGACTTTTTGCCCAATGCTGATCATTCCAAAAGGTGTGCCAGTTACTTATTGGTTGGATGCATGGAATAACAAACAACACAGTGTATAACACTAATTTTCATAGAGAGTGGATGTCTTTTTGATATTAGCGCGTTGGACGCTGGATAGATAGTAAATAGAGTAACCTTTCCTGGATGATACAAAGTATTTTTTAAGTCCTTTAATATTTGTACCTATCCATTTGTCAAAAACTCATTAAAACAACAATAGTTTACACTTATTGTAATTCATCAAAATCCAAGATAGACAAGAGGAGTAGTCATCCAGACCTAACAATCTCCCCATTTTTTATAATGACAAATAATATAAGTTTTGATGTGTATCAGAGTTTTAAGAGAGTAAGATGAATGAATGTAATGCAATTAAACTCCCCAAGAGTCCAATCATGGCAAAAATATGACAGATAAGATATATATGTGTTGCGAACTCGGCAAGTGTACTGTTCGTTCCAAGTAATAAAGTGAGTAAGTAAAGTATCGTCTCCACAGGGATTGAATGCAATTTTATTGTAACTTAACGTCTTAGAAATTGGAAGACAAATAATAAAATGAGAGATTTGGTTGAGTTGTATGATTAGGTAACTTAAATTAAATGACAGAATTTCAACGAGAACGTAACCTAAACTTAATTCGAATGTTATGCAGTGATGAGAAACAATTGTGGTTAAAGCGCAATCTCGTATGATCCCTACCTTCTATACTCAGATTGATTATTAACTTGAATTATTTCTAATTGCTCAGCTGATGTATTCTCACATAATTAGCTAAATCCTAATCCCTTAGCAATTTAACCCTTTAGTGAAATTAGAAACCCTAATCCCTTAGTGATTCCCTCTTAAACCAAGCATTCAGCAGATACATCCTGAAATTGCTGCAACTACATATTCCTATCCCTAGGTAATGTATAAATTGTCATTTTACTCATTTCAGAAACTAGAATCCCAATATCCCTATTGTGAATCCTAACCCTAAGCATCTTAATAGAATGGCCAGTCCCTATTAAGAACAACACAATGAAGAACAGAATAAAACAAAGCAATTATGATAATTCTCATTAAAACCAATCAAAACATAGAGGAGTTCACATAGGTTCTTGCTCTAACCACAATACAAGAACTTAGCCAAGCATACTCAGAATTGACATTCCTCTTGCAACTAACATGTTTCTAGAGAAGGATTACCAGAGGAAGAGAAAAAATTACAAGCTGAGTTGCTATTCTGCAGTAACCCTAGCGAATCCAATATTCTCCAAAGCTTCTTCAATGTCTTCTGCAAAAAGTCTGCCAAAGGTCTAGAGGAAGCCACTTCTTTGTGTCCCAGAGGTCCCTTTTTATCCCCCATATGTTCTAGGTTTAATTTTGGAAACAAGGAACTGTTCCCCAAGCTAAATCAATATCAAATCTTTTAAATCAGGAAATATCGTGCTTATGGCGCAACTAGCGCGGAGTCCCATGCTGATCACGTGGGTCATTCGAATTGAATGCTTGAGTTTGATATCATGGCGCTACTCGCGTGGATGGCCACGCTAATAGCGTGGCTTATTCGAGTTGAAGGGTTGGCTTTAAGCACCTGGTGCCAGTGGCGCGGGGTCTGGCGCGATCCGCGCGGAGTCTTCGAACTGAGTGTTTGATCTTGATAACTTGACGTTGTTCGTGTGGGTATTGGCGCGAGTCGCGCGACTTGTTTGAGAGCACTAGCTTGTTCTTTTTGCTTCTTTTCCTCTCTTGTTGGTTCCTAAATGACAAAATAAATAAGAAATTAAAGTAATATGCAATTAAGTAATAACTTACCTAATCCTTATCTAATTTACTAATTCTTAAACAAATTATTAATCAATTTATCCTAAAAACTAATATATGTTAGAAGCATATCAATATGGCATGCGTGGCAACAAAATAATAACTATAATAAATATAAACAAGTAAATAACTAAAGAAAAAAAACATGGATGTACTACTTATGTTCGAGAAGGCTAAGATTTGGGCCAACATTTTGAACTAGAGTGTCCTCTATAAGGCATGCTAAAAAACAACTATGTTTCATAAGTTTGTTATTTTTCACTTGATGGAGAATTTGCCCTTTGACCTGCCACACACCATGTACATCAACATCTTGAGAAACCTGAAAGGCTTAGGTGAACTGGACGACATCTATTACGCTACTCTCATCAACAAGATGTTGTGGGATTAAGGCGGGTATCACATCTTCAACAAGATGGACGGTGATTCAAAGCACACTATAATAGCCAAGGGTTTAGTCATTGCTAACAACAAAAATTTAGCAAGACTAACTGCTATAAAGGTTGCTTTAGAACAAAGCCTTAAAAAGGATCCTCAAGTGGACGTAGATGCTATCAACAGGAGGAAGCAGAAGAGGCTAGCCAAAGCCATTGCTAATGAAGATCAAGGTCTGAAAAACTTTGGTATCTCCAAAAAGATTCAAAAGATAATGGTTGAGTAACAAAAGAGAAAGAAAACAAAAAAGCAGTTCCATAAAGAGGAAGAAGAGGAGGATTTACTCACAAGGGAACACAAGACAAAGAAAAGACATGAGTAGTCTATCGCAACCACCCCTGTGTGTCCAACGGCTGCAACCTCAGTCCCACAAAGGTTGAAATACCTGAGTAAGATTGATTAAGAATATGAAGGCTTCGTACAAGTTACTCCTAAAAAGAGAAAAGCAGCTGCTCTGGTTGCTCCTAGCCTAAAAGAGCAAAGAAAGTCCAAGTAGCCCAAAAATCATATGAATCTGTCATCCCCTTTGCGATACCAAGACACATCAAAATGAGGGTAATGAAAGCCAATCCCAGTATTGGTGAGAAGGAGTGGGTAGTCTCCTTTAGAAGGAACAAAAAGAATCAAGCTTCATCATCATCAAATATTAAGTCCACGAACGATACTTTTATCTCTTCTCTCCACAAACATGTTCCATCTACACAACCACGTCTACCTTCGTGTAGATAGGTTTAGAAGGGCTTGTCCAAGGGAACCCTTGACAGATGCTCAAAGGTTTCCTCTAACATTCATTAATGGTAATCCTACACTTGAAACTTTATACAGTGAATTCCTCTACGTTGAAAGGGAGACCATCAGTGTCCAAGCTCCTACATGGTATGATTATGAGCACATTCCATTTGAGGCCTTTAAGGCTCTACCAACATATGTTATAGTTCATCTTCCTCTCCCACAATGGACTCGTCCAATGCAGTGAAATGTTATCAAGATGCCTCCACATTGGCTTGCACCTGGCACTCAATAATGAGTTTGTTCGTCAACAGATGTCTCTCCAATGGAAGCTTGGCATAACCTTCAAAAGTGGAAAGACAAGAAAAGCACACAAAATAGTATCCTTAGGGATCTATTTGAAAAGCACAGAAGGGACCCCTCGCAAGAAGTTGAACCTCCGAATAGAGTTTCCAAAGAAAGTGCATTTGTGAATGACAATCACAAAGCTCTTGCCAGTGCATCCAATTGACCTTAATCTAACCCAAGAATAGTGTATATCTCTTTGAAACCTTCATGAACATATGTATGTAAGAGATCAAGCCACTACCTACCCTTTTGATTTACACATCTGAAGGGCCACCGATGTCAAGATAGGTGTTGACAAGGTGTGTCCATGTTTACCTATATGGGATGCTTGTAAAAAGAAAGGCTTCAATCTATACTACAATGATGAGATGCCTTCAAGGAAAATGAAAGTTTAAATAGCCAACTATCCTCGAAATTGGAGTTGCCAGTTTAGTGGAAAAAGTATTCTTCATGCTCCTGATGCCTATAATGCTAGGACTTTCTGGAACCAGGTCCTGTGGATAGATATTCAGAAAGCCTTCACTTCTGGTTATGATGGAAGGGATAATATTGAAAACTGCAATGTCATTCAAGTGTTATGTCCAGTCAGGAAGTATCTGTTTAATAATGCTTGTGTCTACTTTACAAAGGACGCTTACAATGACTCGTTCATTCAACGCCTACTCCAACTCCATACCATTCAATATGAGGGTACTTATAATCTGAAGAAGATGATTGATAAAAAGATGATAGCTCATGTGACTCAGCTCCATGAAGCTCAGCAAAAGAAGAAGGCTGAAGAAGAAGAAGATGTTTCCTCCATCCAAGTTGAAACGTCTGCTAAAGCTATGGATGACACCATTGTACATGGGGTCATCATTGATCTTACCAAAACTGGTGTCATGGACAAAACTCTTGAGGCATCCAATGCAGGCATAGCTGATGAAGTTGAACACAATGCTATAGAGCCTACATCCAAGCAGTTAGCTACTTCAAATAAGGCTACTTCTAGAGATAAGGGAGAATCAAACATTGTCATTGTCTACTCAACCAGCTTAGGACCTACTCCTTTGAGCTATGCATGACCTTCTACTATTACCAGGGATCAAGTGCAAGACATGATACGACAAGCAATTGAATCATTCGTCGAATGACAACATAAAGAAAATGAGAAATTCAGGCTCTCCATGCAGAATGCCATCACTATGCAATTCTCCAATCTTGGTGTTGTTCTTCTCCAAAACATTCAACAAGCATAGATGTCTATGTGTGGAGCTATTGCTGCACCTGCAGCCATTCCTCCACCTCAACATCTTGAACCTTCATCAGAAACCTTAGGCTCAACACCACCACCTTCTCCATCTTCACCTCCACCTCTCAACCTCCTCCACCACAACCAGTTTAGGACTGACAATGATGTTCCTCATTATTACTATCTTCAAACCCAACTTTTGCTTATGAAAAAAGAGGAGAAGAAGGAATTTATACTATAGTCTTCTGATCACTGCTTTCTCGGCATTTTCCCTGCATGGTGCCTTTGTTACATGGGAGTCATAGTTCTTGTCCCATCCTTCTTGGTAGTTACTACCTTCATGTAGGTACCATGTTGCCTTGACAATAGTGTCACTGAACAGTACAAAATTTGACTCCCAGAACCTTGGATGTTATCATCTTCAAGTTAACCTACTCAACATTCCTCTAGAAGGTTCTAATGAGTTTTGGGTATATGGTTTGCGGATCATTGAAAAGTGCTTGGCACCACAGAATAACAGAGTCTAGTTGAGCTTCAAACCCACTATTTCGAGTTCCTGAATGTTGAAAAAGTGTTCAACATGAATGAAGGGTTCATTATCTATGTGAATGGTAGTGATTTCAAGGGTTGGAATAATCTCAGCAGCAGGGGAGTTGGAGATGGCCATTGTAGAGATTTTGAGAGTTAGGGTTTGAATTTCAGAGAGGAAGATGAAATGTTTCAAACTAGTGAGTAATGCCGAGTTTTCGACGTTTTGAGGTTTTATAGTGGGATTTTTCAAAAAAATCATTAAGCCCACTTTCCAAAACCAACTTAGTAAAAAATATTACAACATTTTGATATAAAAACAATGTGTTTTATATAATAATAATAAATACATGATATGTTGTCCATCTATTAAACGTTGTGAGTGTGTGTTAATGTACATTGGATGATAAATCCTTGGATGCAATAATGGATGACATATAGAGATTAAATCATTCATTAACGAAGATCATGTTAGTATATGGATGTCCTAGAGACAATCTTTTCATTAGATTAGGACGCACATTTACTTTTCATATTGTCATGAATAAATTATAAGTGCTCTTTATCTTGTTTCATATTCTGTCTCGATATCATTATTAATATATGAGTAACTGGATAAAACCCTTGGAATAGAATAGGTATCTCTTGAGTATCAATGATGGGATCACGATCATGAGGATTCAAGGATACCAGATGTCTACTCCTAAATTTTAAGTTCCTAGTCTAGAGACACTGAGAATGGGGATCAGTGATTTCAGGTAAGACTAGCACGACTTAACTACTTGTATGCAAATACAAGCTAAAGACCTCATGAGCTACAGACATGGAGATGTCTTAGCTAAAGTCGTGGGTGGACCTATAAGGGTATAGCTCGCACTGAACGGACCCACAAAGAGACTCTATGAGGAAATCTCACAGATAGTATCATTAGAGTAGTCTCTTATTATTTGGGTGTGTCTTTCCTTAGACCAGAAGTTTTCACCTAGACTGTGTTCTAGAAGACATGCTTTGATTGTATACCTCATCTGCCTAAAACATGGAGACACATAGGTATACTTTTGGGCATGTCCTGAAAGAACACGAGTCTAGGGTGACTAGCTGAAGGAATTCGTCAAATCTTTGTGAGAGATTAGGTTATCTGTAAACCGTAGAAATCGGAATGACATTTACGGGACTCGGGAATCTATGCATAGTAAAAGAAATCATGAGATTATTTGCCTTTAGAGTAAAAAAAATTGGAGACTCCCTATTTCGTATTAAAGCTTACCTTAGACCGCAAGGGCTGATACGTTTCCTTACCCTAGGTTTTATGGGGAGGTAACCGAGATGAAAGGAAATACATACGGAAACCAAATAGATTTAATAGGATGATCTTGTCATTTACCTAACTAGTTTTGGGGCAACAAAGCATTGCAAGTGCTTTGTGTTGTCATTAAATGAGTAGTGGCCTTGTTGGGCCTAAACACATTTATGTCAGTAGCTATGTTAGGCCTAATGGGTCACACACTAACACTTTATTGTCATGACATTATAGTATTAAAGGTTTTGGGCCTAATAATGGTTGTTGGCCCAAGAAAGAGTTTGGATACTTATCTTAAAGAGAGAGGGGCACATGAATGGAGTTAATGGGCTTGGATAGTCCAAGACATTATTAATTAATTTAAATAGTTAAATTAATTATCTAATATTTAAATTTGATAATTTAAATTTTGAATTTAAATATGAATTAGAATTAGAATTTGAATTCAACTAGAATCTTATCATGATCATGTCCTAGATTTTAGGAAGAATTTTGAGGCTGATTATGGGCTTATACACGGCTGATATATGATTATCTTTTGGAAAAATTAAATCCCAAGTAATTGACTTGGTCTTAGGAAGATAAGATAGGAGGTTGTTGGAAATTTTGAAATGCAACAACTCTATCTTATCTTCACGTGTGGGATGCTTCATGATCAGATTTTTTGGTTAAAAATTTGACTCAAACTCTTCTATAAAGTGTGCTATTGTGATCATAGTTCTCTAATAATTTTGAGAGGAAAAACCCTAATCTACTTTCCTCTATTTTCACGTGCCCCTTTGTGTGAGTGTTGGCTGAAAATTCAGCCACCAATATCATCTATTGGTGAGCCTCTTAGATAAGTAAAAACACTTTAAAACATAACCTTCTTCTTCTCCATTGGTGTGCCTAGCCTGCCTCCTTTGGTGTTTGTTGGTAGCCTTCAAGAAGTGTTCTTGAGTCTTGACAAGAAGTGGTGTGGATCAACATTAGAGGGCTTGTATCTTCAAGCCTATCCTTGATCATCAAATTTCGAATATAAACAAGGTAACATCTATGTCCTAAAGAATGATTCTTGTGTGGTATGTGTGTTTCCGCTTTTAAAAATTTTGTTTTTCTCACATGCCTTCGGGCTTCAAGGCCCTTTTCTTACAGATCATTCCAAGTTGATTTCTTAGAAAAATCATTCTTTCTTCAGTTAATGGTTTTGTAAAAATGCCAGCAAGTTGATCATTAGTGGGTACAAACTGTAAGTCCACTGTCTCATTCTGAACATGATCTCTTATGAAATGATGCTTAATTTCTATATGTTTTTCTCTAGAATGCAATGTTGGATTTTTTGAAAGACTAATAGAAATTTTATTGTCACAATAGGTGGAAATCTTACTCTCATAAATGTTGTAGTCTTCAAGTTGATTCTTTATGCAAAGTAGTTGAGCACAATAACTTGTTGCTGACATATATTTAGCTTCAGCGGTGGATAGTGCAGTTGAGCCTTGCTTCTTGCATATCCATGTCACTAAGTTTCTACCAATGAAGTGACAACTTCTACTTGTGTTTTTTCTTTCAACTTTATCACCAACATAGTCAGCATGACAGAAGCTTGTAAGCCTGAAATTTTCTCTTTTTTTGAACAGAAGACCCAAATTAAAAGTTCCAATTAGGTATCTAAAAATCCGTTTAACTATATTTAGATGAACTTCCCTTGGTTCTTTTTGAAATCTTGCACATAGACAAAACACTGAACGTAATATCAGACCTGGATGCAATGAAATAGAGTAGTGAGCCAATCATTGCTCCATATTGAGTCCTGTCCACCTTTGTTAATTCCTCGTCCAGTCCAAGGTATATTGTGGGATGCATTGGAGTCTTCATTTCTTTTGCATCGTGCATATTGAATTTCTTCAGTAATTCTTTCACATATTTGGTTTGATGAATGTAGATACCTTTGGGTGTTTCCTTTATTTGTAATCCAAGAAAGAATTTCAGCTCTCCCATCATACTTATTTCAAACTCTGTTTACATTAGCTTAGAAAAATCTTCACAAAGCATTCATTAGTAGCATAAAAAAATAATATCATCCACATATACTTGTACTGATAAAAGCTGAGAATCATAGTTTTTGCGAAAGAGTGTTATGTCAACCTTTCCTCGTTCAAAACCCTTTTTCAAGAGAAATGAACTTAGTTTTTGTACCAAGCTCTAGGAGCTTGCTTAAGTCCATATAAGGCTTTGTTGAGCTTAAAAACATGTTGTGGAAGAGTTTCACTTTCAAATCCTAGAGGTTGATCAACATAAACTTTCTCTTGGATTAACCAATTTAGAAATGTGTTTTTCACGTCCATTTTCTGTAACGACCCACTTTGTTGCTACAATATCACTACTTTAAACGTATAATTTTCAAATTTTAAATAAAAACTATTAGTTTGATTATGAAAATGTAGGTATAGAAGGTAGGGATTTAGCTAATTATGTGAGAATACATCAGCTGAGCAATTAGAAATAATTCAAGTTAATAATCAATCTAAGTATAGAAGGTAGGGATCATAGGGGATTGTGCTTTAACCACAATTGTTTCTCATCGCTGCATAACATTCGAATTAAGTTTAGTTTACGTTCTCGTTGAAATTCTGTCATTTAATTTAAGTTACTTAATCATACAACTCAACCAAATCTCTCATTTTATTATTTGTCTTCCAATTTCTAAGACGTTAAGTTACAATAAAATTGCATTCAATCCCTATGGAGACGATACTTTACTTACTCACTTTATTACTTGGAACGAACGGTACACTTGCCGAGTTCACAACAAGTTTTTGGCGCCGTTGCCGGGGATTGTAATCGCCAATTTTGGAATAACTTTAATCTTAAGATTGGAATTTCATTTGTTACTAAACTGCTTTTCTTAGTTTATGTGAGGTATAGTTGATCCTGATCATCTGCAGTACGATCCTGAAATAGAAAGAACTATTAGAAGAAACAAGAGACTAGCCAGAGAAAGAGAAAGAGAAGAAGAAGACTCTGATTGTGATTCAATCTCTGAAGTAGAATCAGACATGGCTGATCGAGGAAACAATCAGCCAAGACCGGAAGATGAACTGATGGAGGATATTCTGGCTCCATTGTTCACTAGACCAAACTCCAGTATTGTGAGACCACCAATTGAAGCAAATCACTTTGATATTAATCCTTCATTGATTACATTGGTGGAACGCAGTCAGTTTGGAGAGGAAGATAATGAAGATCCCCATGATTTCATTGACAGATTTCTGAGAATCTGTGATACCATTAGACACCAAGGAGTGTCAGATGATGCTATAAGATTGAGGTTATTTCCTTTTACTGTGAAAGGAAAAGCACTTAGATGGTTAGATAGACAGACCTCAAATAGCATAACCACTTGGGAAGAATTAGTTGCCAAATTTTTCTCTCAATATTTTTCAATGGATAAATACAATAGGCTGGTGAATGAGATCACCAATTTCACTCAACATGAGAGGGAGACTTTATGTGCAGCATGGAATAGATTTCAAACGCTGATTCGAAGGTGTCCACAATATGACATGACTGTAGGTAAAAAGGTACGTATTTTCTTTAATGGAATGATACCTGAATCACGCCTTATTGTTAATGTTGCAGCTGGTGGTTCCATAAGATCGAAAACTGCAGTCCAGACATATGAATTGATTGACTCTCTAGCCCGTGATGAAAATGATTGTGCCCCAATTCAGCCCAAAAGAGAAGTTATTTAACTAGGGAGTAACGATGCAATGTTAGCTTAACAGAAAATATTGGCTCAGAAGCTAGCCAAATTAAATGCAAAGATTGACAAACTCTAAGTCTCTGCAGCTCAAGTTTCATCCAGCAGAATACAGCCTGCCATATGTGAGTATTGCCAAGGTGAGCATGAATCTAATGAATGTCCTACATTGGTAGGAGCTGACCCAGTGCAGGTGAATGGCCTTTGGTATGATCAGAGACCCCAACAAAATTTCCAAAGAAATCAAAATAATGCTATGGGGAATAATTTCCAAAAGAGAATCCAAGGTGGTGGATTAGATTATAAATCTAACAATTATTTGGAGCCTCCACCTATTCCACCCAAAGAACCATTGGAGCTGCAAAAAGCTATGTTACAATTGTCTAAAACAACTAATGAGCACATCCAGGCTACCAATGCCTTCATTAATGAGACCAGAGCTCATCATAAAAATCAAGATGCCTCCATTAGGAATCTTGAGAATCAAATTGGGCAATTGGCCAAACAACTAGCTGAAAGGTCTCAAGGACAGTTTCCAAGTGACACCATTGTGAATCCAAGGGAGCATGCGAAAGCAATAACCACTAGGAGTGGAAAGGTAATTACACATCCAGAGAATCCAAACGTAAGTCAAAAAGGAGCTGAAGAAGAAAACACCATAAGGGATGCAGAACAAGATGTAGAAGCGTCCTCAAGTAAGAAAGAGAAAAATTCTGCACCTCCTAAGAAGCCAATGGATTTCTCCAACTTTGAGAAACCTCCTTATCCAGTAAAAAGCAAGCAACAAGCACAAAAGCAACAGTTTGCCAGGTTCTCAGAAATGTTTAAAAAACTACATATTAACATTCCATTTGCTGAAGCTTTAGCTAATATGCCTAACTATGCAAAATTTATGAAAAAACTGTTGTCTAGGAAACATAAATTGCAGGAATGTGAAACTATTGCACTTCCTGAAGAGTGCAGTGCCATAATGTAGAGAAATTTCCACCAAAGCTTAAAGACCCAGGCAATTTTAATATTCCAATTGCAATAGGGAACATTAATGTAGAAAGAGCTCTATGTGACCTGGGAGCAAGTATAAACTTAATGCCTTTGTCAGTTTGCAGGTCCCTAGGAATTTCTAAACTAAAGCCTACCAGAGTTTCTCTACAACTTGCAGATCACTCATTAAGAAAGCCTACCAGAGTCGTTGAGGATGTCTTGGTAAAAGTAGATAAGTTTATTTTTCCTACAGATTTTATAGTTTTAGATATGGATGGGGAAAGTGAAATGCCCTTGCTTTTAGGAAGATCATTTTTAGCCACTGCTAGAGCTTTAATAGATGTAGAGAAAGGTAAACTAGAACTTAGGATGGATGATGAGTCTATTACTTTTAATGTTTTTGATGCTATGAAAAATCCATCTGATGAGCATGATTGTTTTAGGCTAGATGTTTTGGATAATGTGATTAGTGCAGGTCAAATGGAGGAAGAAGAACTTAAAGTGCTAGAAATTAGAAGTCAAGAAACCATACAAGAAGAGTTGGAAATAGCCATGGAGGTGCTAGAAAAGAAAGAAGATGACATCCCAGTTGGAGCACCAAAAGTTGAGCTGAAAGAATTACCGGAGATTTTGAAGTATGTGTTTCTAGGTGAGGGAGAAACATACCCAGTCATTATCAATAAAGGGCTGGAATTTTATGAGGAAGAACATCTATTAAAAGTACTCAAGGAGCACAAAACTGCGATAGGCTGGTCCATATCCGATTTGAAAGGTATTAATCCATCCTTTTGTACTCATAAAATTCTTATGGAAGAGGATATGAAACCAGTGAGACAACCACAGAGGAGACTTAACTCAACTATGAAAGAAGTGGTAAGAAAAGAGGTGGTTAAGTTGTTAGATGCAGGTATGATTTACCCCATTTCAGACACCGCATGGGTAAGTCCAGTTCAGACCGTCCCCAAGAAAGGTGGGATGACAGTCATTCAAAATGACAACAATGACTTAATCCCCACAAGAACGATCACAGGCTGGAGGATGTG
This sequence comes from Glycine latifolia, assembly GCA_013407115.1. Classification (NCBI taxonomy): domain Eukaryota; kingdom Viridiplantae; phylum Streptophyta; class Magnoliopsida; order Fabales; family Fabaceae; genus Glycine; species Glycine latifolia. Next base: position 41,345 of record QARZ01040345.1, on the reverse strand, counting down.
TGTAGATTATAGAAGACTGAATGATGCAACTAGGAAGGATCACTTTCCTCTTCCATTCATAGACCAAATGCTTGAGAGATTAGCAAGGCATGATTATTATTGCTTTTTAGATGGGTATTCTGGGTACAATCAAATCCCAGTAGCACCCGAAGATCAAGAAAAGATAGCCTTCACTTGTTCTTTTGGAGTGTTTACGTATAGAAGAATGCCTTTCGGCCTATGCAATGCACCTGCAATATTTCAAAGGTGCATGCTTTCCATTTTTTCTGATATGGTTAAAAAAGGTTTAGAAGTATTTATGGATGACTTTTCTGTTTTTGGCTCTTGTTTTGATTCATGTTTAGCTAACTTAGCTAAGGTTTTAAAAAGATGTCAAGAGACAAATTTAGTTTTAAATTGGGAAAAATGTCATTTCATGGTAAGGGATGGAATTGTTCTAGGCCATAAAGTTTCTAAAAAAGGGATAGAGGTTGATAGAGCTAAATTGTTATTGATTGAAAAATTGCCTCCCCTTATAAATGTTAATGGTGTTCGAAGTTTTTTAGGTCATGCAGGGTTTTACAGGAGGTTCATCAAGGATATTTCCAAGATTGCAAAACCTCTCAGCCAATTGACTGAAAAGGGAGTAGACTTTTGTTTTGATAAGGCTTGTCTGGATGCATTTAATGTACTGAAAAATAAACTTACTACTGCACCTATTTTAATAGCCCCTGATTGGACCTTACCATTTGAACTTATGTGTGATGCTAGTGCTTATGCAATAGGTGTTGTTTTAGGACAAAGAAAAGATAAGCGTCTACATGTCATATATTACGCTAGTAAGATTTTGAATGAGGCACAAATCAATTATGCCACCACTGAAAAAGAAATGCTAGATGTGGTTTATGCATTAGACAAATTTAGGCCTTATTTGGTTGGCTCTAAAATTATTGTTTACACTAACCATGCAGCTCTTAAATTTTTAATGAATAAGCAAGACGCAAAGCCACGCTTGCTGCGTTGGATGCTTTTGTTTCAGGAGTTCGATTTGGAAATCAAAGATAAAGCTGGAGTGGAAAACAAGGTAGCTGATCACTTATCAATGATTCAAGACAAGAGGTTGCAAGATAGCCCAGAAGTAGAAATCAATGAGTATTTTCCTGATGAAGGAGTGATGGCAATCCAAGTCAGCCCATGGTTTGCAGATATGGCCAACTACAAAGCTGTAGGTGTGATACCTGAAGAATTTAAATTGGCAAAAAAAACGAAGTTTCTCCATAATTCAAAGAGGTATTTGTGGGACAACCCCTTTCTTTATTTTCAATGTACTGATGGGGTAATTCGCAGATGTGTAACTGAGTCAGAGGCACCTAAAATCCTTTGGCATTGCCATGCTTCGGATTATGGAGGACACTTTGGAGGGAATAGAACAGCACAAAAAGTCTTGCAGTGCGGTTATTATTGGCCAACATTATTCAAGGATGCAAGGGATTTTGTGGAAAAATGTGATAATTGTCAGAGGACGGGAAATATCTCTCGTAAAGATGAGATGCCACTGAATAACATCCAAGAAGTTGAGCTGTTTGATGTATGGGGAATTGATTTTATGGGACCCTTCCCTAAATCATATTCCAATCAATATATCTTGGTTGCAGTAGATTATGTGTCTAAATGGGTTCAGGCTGTGGCCTTACCAACCAATGATGCGAAGGTGGTGGTCTCATTCCTGCGGAAGAATATCTTCACCCGATTTGGAGTGCCGAGAGCTATAATCAGTGATGGAGGTACCCATTTTTGCAATAAACAGTTTGATAGCTTACTTGCCAAATATGGAGTCAACCACAGAGTTGCCACACCATACCATCCTCAAACAAGTGGTCAGGTAGAAATTTCTAACCGAGAACTTAATAGAATTTTAAAAAAACTGTTGGAAATTCTAGGAAAGATTGGGCCAAGAAGCTAGATGATGCATTGTGGGCATATCGGACTGCATTTAAAACACCTATAGGTATGTCTCCATTTCAACTTGTATACGGTAAGTCTTGTCATCTTCCAATTGAGTTAGAACATAAAGCTTTGTGGGCCACCAAATTGTTAAACTTTGAACTCTCTAAATCTAATGAAAAACGATTGTTGCAATTAAATGAGCTGGATGAGTTCAGGTTAGCTGCATATGAGAATGCCAGGATTTATAAAGAGAAGACCAATAAGTGGCATGATCATAAAATTCATCCTAAAGAATTTGAACCGGGACAATAGGTATTGCTTTATAATTCTCGCCTCAGACTTTTCCCAGGTAAGTTAAAATCCCGTTGGTCTGGCCCATTTTTAGTACGAAAGGTTTATCCTTACGGAACAGTTTAAATTTCTCCATTAGACAATGACAGGTCTTTTAAAGTGAATGGATGCAAGGTGAAACACTATTTTGGTGGTCAAGTGGATAGGAATTCGGTTTCTATTCCACTGAATCCACCTGATGATTGAAGGGTGGTACGTCAAGCTCATGACGTTAAACAAAGCGCTACTTGGAAGGCAATCCAAGCATTTCATTTTATTTTGTTAATTTGAATTTCTGCAAGTTTTTAATTCAATTAATGTTTTTATGCTTAGTCTTAATCAATTAATTTTAATTGTTTTTAGTTGATGTTAGTTGTTCCTAGTTAGCTCGGTGCATAGTTTATTTCAGTGTTAAATTGCATTATGACTCTTCTATTCTAGGCTATCATATATATAACTAGTTTAACTTAGAATACAAAATGATAAAAAGCATTGATAGTTTAGTTTACGTTCTCATAAAATTGTGATAAAATGTAGGTAAATTAATACACTCATAAAAAATGCACAAATACATATACATATAAATATATTAAACCATTACATATCAGTCACATGTCAGAACATGATTCATTTTTTACATATATCTAAGCTTGAGATTACATGCCCGATTAAAGAGAAACAAGGAATCAACTAAGAAAGAGTTGATAACAAAACACAACTTTCTCCCAAAATAAATTCTAACATTATCATGTAAGCTTGGCGGCTCCAACAAAAGGATTTCCCTCCAACATCACCTACTGCTGCTCATCTGCTTCGACGAACAAAGGTTCACGATCATCACAGGTACCAACCACACAGTACAAAATTGCAAGGGTGAGTTTATTACACAAGATCAACAAGCACCAAATGACAATGATTTGCAAGGAAACAATAATAATAATCACAATCATTCTCAGTAATCAATAAATTCATAAGACACTCAACAAACTAGTCATCAACTTTTTCCACAATTCAAATCAATTATGCTTAGAATGATGCATACACCTGACTCAACTCTTAAATGCAATGTGGTACCATTCGTAAGGAAATAGCCTAAGCATGCCCACATGACACTCTCACTTAGGAAAATGATGCCGTAGCTCGTCGAGGTCACCTTGTCATGCACATACCACTACCCTCCATGGCGATCAGCCAGAGTCACAAGGGAGTTCCAAACCGAGTGACATGCCCACTAGTGCCCCCATTTTTATCCTCAGAAAAACCACAGGTACTTACTGCCACAATTCTATTTCCATGCAATTATGAAGTATGAAACATGGGTCATCAATGCACTTGCCATTGATTGTTAAAAATTCTAAGCAAATCCTTTCCCTCTCCAGGGAGGCTTAAAATTCTTAAATCAATCATCTTCCCTCCTAGGGATATCCAACAGATCACTGCACCCCCCATGCACATACACAACATACATCCATCACGATGACATCATCAACATCAGCTCTCATCTATGTCAATATCATCTTAATCTCAATATCATCAACAACATCAACATCATCATTATCTCATATCAATATTATCATCAACATCACAAGCAATCACATTCCACACACACACACACACACACACACACACACACACACATATATATATAACACATGCCTAGGATTCACATTCCCCAGATCTTCAGACAACACAAATATCATACATTCACAATCCAAAATACCACAAGACTGATATTTTAGGAAAATTCTAAATTAAAGAGGAGAACTATAAAAATACAATACAAAACAAACTCACTATAATATACAAAACAAACTACAAAAAAACTATGCAAATGATTTACTAGACTTGGATTGAAAGATGGAAGAAGTTGTTTCAAAACCTTCTTTACAAAACTTCTTTTGAAAGCTTGCCCAAGAAGAAACTCTCATTTGAAATCTTTGAATCTTGAGGATTTCGGGACTTTAACAGAGTTAAGCACTTAAAACCTTTTCTTGCACAAAAAGCTTATGAATGAACTTTGTAATTTCGTTGTTATTTTTCCAAAAGAACCAACAGTTATTTATAGAAATCAGTTTGTAACTATTAGTAATTAATTAAATCACTAATGTAATCGATTAAAACCACTAATGCAATTGATTCTTAACAAGTTTAATCGAGTAAAGTGTTCTTGAGATTTCTGGAAAATGTTTATGAACAAAGTAATCGATTATTATGTCATGTAATTGATTAACACAGACAGTCTTAGTTTTCAAATACGCACCCATTAATCGATTACCACAAATCGTAATTGATTAACACAGGAAGAATTTTCTATGACTTTGTGAAGTGTAATCGATTAAAGTGTTCTTGAAAGCTTCAGTAATAGATTACTAGAAGTTGGTAATTGATTAAAGCAGAGAAAAAATATTTTTCCAAAACCTTAAACTTTGAACACTTTGGCTTTTATGCAATCATGAAAACCATTTGTTTCAGAAAAGCTTTTTCCATAAGACTTATGCTTTTATGAAAACATGAATGCAAAAATCATGAATGAGCTTCATGCAATGGATCATTGGAAGTTTGATATCATGCACAAATTATAACTACCAATCAAATTGATTTGGCATGTAAAAAAGCCTAAACACTTTGTAGACTTGAGACTCAGCTTCTTGATCCTCTTGAGCTCCCCCTGACTCTAACAATCTCCCCCTTTTGGCTTTGATCATGCCAAACTTCAATTGGACATGTTGAACCTTTAGTGTTCTTCTTAGGAGAGTTTCCAGGAGCTTTAACTTAAACCTGAAAAATCATAAGCCTCTTTGCCAAGACCAAGTGTTAAGTATACATTGCATAAACTCAAAATATCATAAGCATGTGTATTTATCCCCCTATCTTATGTAATTTCATATCATTATAGAATAAGAGCAAAGCTTATGATCATTTAAAATAGAGCAAACAATTATCATTCTACATTCTTCTCCCCTTGTTCCATATCCTTCATATGTATATGTTCATTTGTTCATTTTTCTCCCCCTTTTGGCTTATCAAAGACAAAATGTTCTAGTTATAATGAAATAAGCAAGGAAATTTAAACAACATAAAACAAAATTTTATTCATTGATGGAAAGATGTAGAAACATAAGGTGAACATCAAAGACAGTTGCTAAATATGAAAGAAAGCAAACAACACAACCAAAAATAATACATTACAACCACCAATCTAGAGATTATCAAAATCCTTAAGAGCCATCCTAGTCTCTATGTTCTCTAGTCTAGTGGTAATCTCTTCCAAGGAGGAATGACATTAGCTAAATGTTCATGATGCAGAGTTATCATTGCATCCATCTTTTGAATCATCAAGGATTCAAAAGGGCTCCACTACTGCTCAGCAAGGCCAGCTTCAGCATCTCCTTCCTCAGCTTCTTGTTCCTCATCTACACCTCCTTGTGGAGCTTCTTCTCTAGCCGTTATCAACCCATTTGGAGTTTTCATCAACCCCAACTTGGTGAGATGCTTGACAGTGATGAGGTTGGTGATGTTTGGGGTGTTGTCAACAATCTCATTTGACACATCAATCCCAAAGTAGTCAATGAACCTTGAGACTAATACAACATAGGGGAATCGGTAGCTAAGCAACCTTTTGGACTTCATCATAGTCTCCTCAATGACTAGAACCCAATTAATCTGAGTTCCAATATTCATTCCATACACCAATCTTAGTTCCAATATTCATTCCATACACCAATTGCATTGAACTACATGTAGTTATTCCTCTTAACTTCAGAGGTGAACCAAGTATTGAGCCTGTTCTCAGCAGCTCTTGAGGTTTGTCCAACTTTTCTCTTGCTGGTTTTGATTTTCTTAGAGGCAGATGGGTTAGACATGGTGAGAAGTTTTGAAGAAAGGAATGGGCAGAGGTTTGGTTAAGAGAGAAAGAGGCAGAGCACAAGAAATTAGCTCAGTTTGAGAAAGAGATTTTCAGGTGTGAAGATTTAGCTTTTGAAAACTTGAATTTATAGAGGTTTCAAGGTTTAAAATTTGAATTTTAAAAACTTGGTAACAGATATTTTGAGTTCCAAAGTGTCTGTCTGAATACAGTGAACCAAATTTGAATTTTGAATAAGAAATAAGATGTCAGTTATAGTGCATTGAAAATTGTGCAGATTGCAGAAACGCCATAGATTATCGATTACATATCCTTGGTAATCGATTATTCCAGAACGAAATATGACTCTGAACAAGGTGTAATCGATTAATACGAAGAGGTAATCAATTACTCCAGAGAGTTTTGAATTTGCAAATAGCTTTCAGGCATTACGTAATCGATTAAAATACAGGATAATCGATTACTCCAGAGAGTTTTGTCTCTGAATTGCATTTGAACACCAAGTAATTGATTAATCCGACAGGTAATCAATTACTCCAGGGACTTTTTCATTTTTGAAATACACTTTAAGTACCAAGTAATCGATTCTTATGCATGGTAATCGATTACTCTAGAGAATTTTTTGCCCTAAATTGTCTCTAAACCTCAAAGAATCGATTAATACGTATAGTAATCGATTAAAGCAGACAATTATGCCTAGTGAACAGTGTCATTCATCAGAATTTTGAATTTTATCATATGTGATGCATAGTCAATTGTGAGTGGTATTGCATGTAGTCAAGCACATCATAAGCATGCTAGCATATATTAGATTCATAAAGAATACCTAGCATGTTCCTAAGAGCATATAATCTATCTCTAGCTAAGGGTTTAGTAAAAATATCAGCCAATTGATTATTTGTGTCAACAAACTCAATTGAACAATTACCCTTTTGAATGTGGTCTCTGAGGAACTGATGCATGATCTCTATATGCTTTGTCCTTGAATGCATTATTGGATTCTTTTTGATAAGTTGATAGCACTTGCATTGTCACATAGCAAAGGAATCTCTTTCAATTCAACACGAAAATCTTGTAATTGTTGGTTCAACCATAAGCTTTGAGCATAACAACTTCCAGCAACAATGTACTCAACCTCATAGAGCAACACAAGATTGTTTCTTGTAATGCCATGAGATAAGTGAATTCCCCAATAAATGGCATGTTCCATTTGTGCTTTTTCTGTCTAATTTGCATCCTGCAAAATTAGAATCTAAGTATCCAATTAAATTTAATAATGCACCTTTAGGATACCAAAGACCAACTCTTGGAGTTGATTTGAGATATTTGATGATTCTCTTGACTGCTGTGAGGTGTGTTTCTTTAATATTAGCTTGATATCTTACACATAAGCACACACTCAGCATTATATCTAGTCCACTTGCAATCAAGTACAATAGAGATCCAATCAAGTTAAGTTGAGGTTGCCATAGGAGTTGCAACATCTTTTCTTTTCTCCATGTCAAATTTCTTGATCAATTCATGGCAGTATTTAGTTTGGCTGAGAAATGTACCATTCTTCATTTGCTTCACTTGAAGTCCAAGAAAGAATGTTAATTCTCCCATCATAGACATTTGAAATTCATTCTGCATAGAGATTGAAAATTCTTTGCACAAGGAATGATTAGTTGACAACCGACTTAGGACTCTCCTACTTAAGAACAACTTCTACCTTAGAAGGATCTACAACTATTCCACCTTGGGATATCACATGTCCTAGGAAACCAACTTTCTCTAACCAAACCTCACACTTGGACAACTTAGCATAAAGCTGTTGGTCCTTAAGGTTTTGTGAAAACAGTATGAACAGCACACAAGAACCAAGAGGGGGGTGAATTGGTTGTTCTTGGGTAATTAAATTTCTTAAACAATCAGAGTTAAAAAGATCATATCACAAAACAATACAAGAACACTTTTAATCAATCAAACACTAATCTTTAAAGAATGCAACCAAAATGTTTTATGCTGATTGTGAAGAGTTACACCAATCAATGACAATTAATAACCACAAGAAAGGATAAAGATAAAGTAGTCAATACAAAGATTTATACTGGTTCACTTCTCAATCTAGAGAAGCTACATCCAATTCTTCTAACCAACAAGTTAGAGTTCCACTAATAATAATCTGTTTCTTACAAGCTCTTTACAACCACTCTTAATCACACCTAGATCAAGAATGAGATATCTAACTTAGATAGATTCTCTGTGATCAAGACATAGAGAAAACCTATCTTTGCTCTTACCTCTAGAAACACCTATTCTAGAAAATCCTTAAGAAAAACTATTGTTATAGTTACACACAAATAGAAATTCAAAAAGAATTTACAAGCAAGTTGTATGGAAAGAAACCACCTGATGATCCACTACTGATGTATGCAAAAGTTTACCAGACTTGAATCAATAGTGAGAGAAAAACTACTTCAGAACTTTCTTTCCAAATTCTTCTTTCGAAATTTGCCCAGAAAGAAATTCTCTTTAAAAATCTTGAAGGTTGAGGACTTGTGGGACTAACTCAGAATAACACCTTGAATCTTTTCTTACTTTAGAAAGCTTATGAAAATACTTTGATACCCAACAACTATTTATAGAAAACTGATTGTAACTGTCAGTAATCGATTAATTCACTAATGTAATCGATTAAATTCACTTATTAAATTGATTAATTACTCATTTAATCGATTAAAGTGTTCTTGAAATTTATGGAAAAGATTTATAAGCAATGTAATCGATTATCACAGGAAGTCTTTGTTTCAAACACGCACTATAATGACCCATATGAGTTAGGTTTGGTTTTGGGTGATGGTTCTTTGGAAGAATATACTTAGAAGGTTGTTGTGATGAAGGTTCAACCTTAAAAGATAACTTTTCTGGGTTTTGGGTATTTTGTTATTCCTGGATAGATCTTTGTGGGGTTTACAAGTCACTGGTTGGTTGTACATGGTTGAGATCTAGAAAAGAACTGGGTTCTTTTCATGAAACGGTTGAGAACCATTCTTGATATCTCTCTTGCCTGATGTAGGGCGTGATAAAAAAGATATCGGTACTTATGAACACGAGGTTGGAAAGGACGGTGCTGGAATCAGAGAAGGTAATCTCTCTATTCTTGAGAGTTTGTTCCCTTGATTGTGTTCCACCATACTCTTTGGGAGTTATGGTTATTGTATGATGCAGTGCGTCTATTTAAATTGTGTGTTATTGCTTTTGATTGAAACATACATGTAAATGATTTGCACTATGATGTTTGTATTGTGGTTAAGGAAGCCCTCTGGCCAAGGAAGCGGACCATATATGAGAGTGTAAGCCTCATCCGGGATAAGCTTCTCGACAATTCATATACGTCCGAGTGCATGAGATGTGCACGGGTGATATACATTTGTGCATGAGATGTGCACTGGTGAACTTGTATATCTGTGCTGGAATGGCATGATTGGTGTGATTATGAACATGTGATGTTTATGAAAGCAGGGAGGGCTATGTCTTTATTTTCTTAAAAGGCTGAGATGGTTATACTGTTGTTTGTATTAAAAGGCCGGGTTGGATATGTTAATTGTAATGCCAATATAAATGCCATGTACTGTGGAAGTAAACCAGGGGGAGGTGTAACTCCCAGAACCTTGAGTTTACTGAGATTGTATCTCACCCCAGTTGGGGATTATATTTTATTGCAGGTGATAGTCAAAGAGTGGAGGACGAAGTCCGGGGTAAGAGACCCGAGTAGGGGTTGTTCGGTGGATCTCAATTAAGAGGCCGTGTTGGCCAAGGCTGGGTTGGCCACTAATTGAGGATATCGGACAAGAGGTCGAGGTCGGGTTCAAAGGAGCGGAAATCGGAAGGCGTTTTTGAGCGAGCCTGTTGGCTCAATTTTGTTGTACATTTTGTAACCCGGTATGGGTTGTACCATGATGTATCTTGTGGAACAGAACCCGGGTGCCGGGATGTATATCATAATTCCATACATAATATTTTAGTTATATTGTATGACATAAGATGACATCTTGTATTATTTTAATGCTTCCATGTTTACTTAATTATGTTAACTATTGTTGCGCTTAAGACCATATTATAATGTTAATGAACCGGATGCATACGAGGTCATTACACGCACCAAGTAATCGATTACAACAATATCGTAATTGATTATCATAGGAAGACTATTATGTGATTTTGTGTAGTGTAATCGATTATAATACTCTTGTAATCGATTAAAGTGTCCTTTAAAGCTTAAGTAATGGATTACCATTTGCTGGTAATCGATTAAATCAGTGAGAAATTGTTTTTCCAAAAACTTAAACATTGAACACTTGGCTTTCTATGCAATCATGAAAACTATATGTTTTAGAAAATCTTTTTCACAAGACTTATGCTTTTATGAAAACATGAATGCAAAAACATGAATGAGCTTTATGCAATGGATCATAGGAAGTCTCATCTTAGACATACACAAATTATAACTACAATTCAATTGAATTGGCATGTAAAAAGCCTAAATACTTTATTGCCTAAGAGACTCAACTTCTTGGTCCTCTTGAGCTCCCCCTGACTCTAACAAATCACGATGACATCATCAAAAACATAATCTCTCAGCTATGTCATCATCAACATCAATATCATCTCAATCTCAATATCATCAACAACATCAACATCATTTCAATTCAACATCATCATTGTCTCATATCAATATTATCATCAACATCACAAGAAATCGCATTCCATATATACATATATAAGACAAGCCTTGGATTCACATTCCCCTGGTATTCAAACAACACAAATCTCATAGATTCATAATCCATAATACCACGAGACTGATATTTTAGTAAAATTCTAAATTAAAGAGAAGAATTATAATATACAAAACAAACTCATGCCTATTTAAAATTTAATAAATAAGTAAATAGGAGAATAGATTTATAAAATTTTGGGCAGAGTTTTCTCTATAATTAAGACTTTTCCAAAAAAATCTAATCATTACAACAACAACATCATTCACAATTTCATTCATCAATAACAAATATATCGCATTCCATTAGTTTAAAGCACATTTTTTCTTGAAAAGCAGCACACGATAGGGACAAACATACATCTCCATAATTGGGTTCTCTGACCCCAACTATGGTATCAAAAGTTATAAATAAATAATAAACACCTCTCACCTATCTATATCCCTATGTTAGCTCCTTGTAGCGTCATTTTGAGATCTCTCAAGTTCACGTCCTTTGGTCCAAACACATAGCTCTACATACCAAATCGAAAATAATTTAGTATAGATTTTGAAGACAAGGTTAATATTAATATTTGGGGTCAAATACTCACTCAAATTTAAAAGGAGCTAAAATGGTGTTTTAGGAGTCCACATAAGAAAAAGATGTCATTTTAAAATTTCGATCACACCAATGTTGCTGGGGCTTAACAAAGATTACAAAAGTGACTTCAATATTATAAAAATGTAACTTTTACAATGTCTCATTTTCAAAGGTCTTTCAAGGGAACTGTAAAAACACCTCATAATGGTACCCAAATCACAAAATATACTAAAGAGAGGTTCAAACTAACTAGCAGAAGACAAGGAAACCATGGTTACCTTGAAGAAACCAAGAAAGGAGGAGTGGAGGCTCCATTTTCTACCGAATCCTTAAGTTGAGTTTTGGAGATTCTGCTTCGATTAAAGTGTTCCTCTCCGTGCGATGGTTCAGCGGCAAGTAACGGTGGCTCGTGGCGGTCACCAGTGGTTGGGGGTGGTAGAGGAGGTGGATTGGAGGCTTGGTGAGGTTTTATATATAGAGAGAGAGAGAGAGAAACAGAGAGGTGAAAAAATCATTTTTTGGTGCTGATGGACGTATTTATAAACTACAGATCTCGCTTACCGAGCTCTTCTCGCTCAGTATAATTTCCTCTCTATCTAGAATTGTTGTTAGCGCGCTGGTCGAGCTTAGTGGGACATCAAAAATTGTTATTTTCAAATCCCAATGGTACATACATGAAGAAATAGGTTTTGAACATACAATCCAAATTTGATAGCAATCCAACGGTTAACGAGTCCAAGATCATAGTCTTACCAAAACAGGTTTTGGGTACAACTTAAAATCATACATTTTCAACAAAACTCAAACAAACTCTACATAACCTAACATCCACACCAAGCAATTGCACAAGGATAATTTACAAAACACTTCAACTGTAACAGCCCCATATGCATCCGATTCATTAACATTATAATATGGTCTTACGCGAAGCAATACTTAACGTAAATTAAGTAAACACGGAAGCATAAAAAGTTAAGACGTTATCATACGTCATATAACACAATCTAATATTATGTATGGAATATGATATACATCCCGGCACCTGGTTCTGTTCCAAAAGGTATATATTACAAAATGAACCCCATACCGGGTTACAAAACATACAATAAATTTGAGTCAATAGACTCACAAAAGACTGCCTTCCAAAATTCGCTTCCTCGAACCCGACCTCGGTGTCTTGTCCAGAATTCTCAAATAATAGCAAACCTGGCCTCGGCCTACCCGGCCTGTCAATTGAGCTCCCCGAATAATCCTTACTCGGGTCTCTTACCTCGAACCTCATCCTTTGCTCTTTGGCTATCACCTGCAATATAAATATAATCCCCAACCGGGGTGAGATACAATCTCAGTAAACTCAGGGTTCTTGGAGACTCACCTCCCCCTGGTTCACTTTCATGGTACATAGCATCTATATTGGCATCATAAATAACATAGCCAACCCGACCTTTAATAAAATAATACATGTACATAACCAAATCAACATACCATTCCATCACCAATATGCAATTTAACCAGCCAGTGTAGATATCATACACAATTGCATATAAGGTATACAAGTTAGATAGCCAGTACACCTTTAGTGCACTTTTGTACATCTTCCAGTGTACTCCACATAGACATCACGTATCCCGGCCTGAGGTCTCAGACCCTGGACTCCACGTGATAATTTCACCAATGTGCCCTTCCAGCACAAACATGCACAGATGTATATAAAAATATACAACTTAGCCAACCAGTGCACATCTCCATTACATGTATGTTTTCAATCATAAGCAATAACACACAATGTAAATACATGCACCATGATATCCAAGAACCATCACTCCCCAGGAGTATGGTTGAACAAAATTAAGGGAACCAATTCCCAAGAACAAAGAGCTTACCTTCTCTGATTCCAGTACCTATCCTTTAAGCCGCGTGTTTACTATAGTAATCAGGTTTAAAAAAATTAAATTAAATTAAATTTACTATATTCCGTCACAAAAAGCGTTAGCGACAGAATTAGCGACAGATTTTTTGACGGATTTTGTGACGGCCAGAGAGTGGCGCCGTTAGCGTGGGAGGTGCGCCAGAGTGGTGCGGTTAGTGCTAGAAATGGCGCCAGTAGCGCCAAAGTGCACCAGAACACCTATTTTCTCGAATATTTGGCGTGGTTAGCGCCAGCGTGGCTCGATTAGCGCCAGGAACATGTCCAGACTCGTATATTTGGCGTGAATAGCGCCAGAATGGCGCTATTAGCACGGGAACGCTGTCAGGGCCCTTATAAAAGGCCATTTTTGCGATTTCTGGCCCAAAAACCCTTCTCTTCTTCTTCATTGCGCCATTCCTCCATTGTTGAGCTTGGGAAGCTCCATACCACTCAACTATTGACCAAAACACTTCACTCCTAACATGAAACTTGTAGGAAATCATCTTATGAGCAAGAATCCTTCATCACTTTTCCCTAAAAACCATCAAACAGAGAGATCATTTTCTCGAGGGAACTTCTCAAAACTTTAGTTTGGCGGGGAAAGGAGTCGATTTACGGACACCCAAGCGTGGAGAAGTTGTCCTTTAGCCTTCCTTGTCGATTTAGAGGTAAGAAACTCAAGTTTTACCGTTTGATTTGTGTAATTGTTCTTGAGGTGAATAGTGACCCATTTGAGTTAGAGCTAGAATTAGGCTTGGGTCCTTTAGAAAAGTATGCTTAGGAGGTTGTTGTGATGAAGGATTAGCTTTGATATAATTATTTTATGGACTTTGGTATTTGGCTTTGAGAAATGCATGTGTAGGAAGACTGTTGGTTAAATTGGTGATTGTAGGACATGCACGAGCCTTAATGCTTGTACTATATGTGCTCAGGAGGCTATATAAACGGTGAAATTGTGTTGAAGTAACTATTTTAGCCATATTGTAATCCTTGAGTTTTGGACCTGAGTAATGATGAACTCTTTAAATTGGTTGATGCAGAGTCTTTGGGAGACTCTAGTGCCTTGGTTAGGCCGAGATAGATCCTACTGAGGGTCTGTGAGTTGACTATGAGGGGGTTAGCTCTGATAACCTTAAGATAGAGGACTAAGAGGTTTAAATGGAAAGGAATGATGTTTCTTTTCGTTGTGACAGTTGAGAACCGTTGTTATGTACTTAATGCCTTGTAAGGTTAGGTTGATTATTGATTTTCTTGTGTGCCTTTGTATAAGGCGTGACACCGAGGGTGTCAGTAGCATAGACCACAGTTCTGGGATTGAACTACAGAGCGCTGCTTTGCCAGGTAAGTTCTTCGCTCTTGGGGAATGTTTCCCACTTCCTGTGTTCCACCATACTCCGAGGGAGTGATGGTTGCATGCATGATGCATGTGCATTGAATTGGTTGTTACAGTTTTCTCATGATAATATGTATGCATGATTCTATGCTTTGTGTGGATGGTTATCTGTTGAATAGATCTTTTGGCCAGTTAGATAGATATGGACCTCCCTAGGAGTAGAGCGCAACTCATAGTTTGATTTGCTCACGTAAAGGGTGACGATGATCCCTTAAGACCAAGAGATAGGTGGTCCCGTCACGGTTGAAGCCTATTCTCGGAGGTGCCATATACGTGCATCTATGTGTAAAGGGGTAGCTCCTGATGGGATGGCACGGGTGTGAGTTCCGGTCTCACACTGGGGACTGAGAGTCCCAGATGCTGATGATGATGGATCTTGTGGCGGCGTAGTACCGCGGATATACATTAGAGCTAGATGATGGCTATGTATTGTTGTGAGGGCCAGGTGGCCAAGTGTTTGTGATGTCTTTGATGTTGTGTATCATGGAAGTGAGTCAGGGGGGAAGAGAAGCCTCCAAGAGCCCTGAGCTTACTGAGATGTGTATCTCACCCCGTATGGGGATTATGTTTTTGCAGGTGATTCATCTGGCAGAGATGATAGGTCTCAAGGCGGGAGGCCCCAGTAGAGACAAATCCTGTGTAGCTGCTTGGCAGCATTTTGAGAACATGGTGGCTCCTTGGTTATGTTGATGTATTTTGTACCCCTGGTTCAGGGAAGATGTGTGTGTACACATGTGATGTTATGTTTATGTTTAAGATGTATAAACATTGCTGGTTTTGTATGCCCTCGCGAGAGGATGTGATCTGTGAGATCATGGCTAGGAATGCCTATTCTTTTGTATCGCCACAGGGGTGGTTGAGATGATGTATATATGTATATACCCGTGGTTTATTCTCCTAATATATCTATATAGATATTGTTGATGTATCTGTCGTTCCTTTTGTGCTTTGGATCGATGAGGCTGGCTTTAGTGTTTTGGTTTTGTATATTTAACTGAAGTACGTACCATACATAATGAATCAAGAAATAAGGTTTTGTAATGGCTTCCGTGGGTTTTAATTAAATTAATTACCGCGTTAAATCTGATTAAGTAATTGTTAATACACCAGATGCATACGGGGTGTTACATTTACCGCCACCGATATCTTCTTTATCAAGCCCTTAAAAACAACAAGGAAGACTAGAGGACAATTTTTCCAAGCTTAGATATCCTTAACGTGCCTTCTATCTCTTAAAGGTTGAAACTTTAACTTCCTTTGGAGAAATGACCTCCTCGCCTGATGGTTTTCACCACTAACAAAGGGTGGAAACTAATTTATATGGTGATACTCTTCAATCCTTATGTTGGATGTGAAGGTTTTTAGGTTAAGAAAAAGTTATCTACAAAGTTTTTCTCACTACAACAATGGAGGAAATAAAATATGAGAAAGTGTTTTTAGCAGAGGCGGTGGGAATTAGATCACTACAAAATATCTCACTCATGCATATCTTATATAGCCTAAAAGTTGACACGCGTCGTATAGTAATATGAAAACATTCTCGCATCAAAACACAAGCAAAGAGTCAACACGTGTCACCTGTATAAAGTGACTATGCAGAGATATTTGACTGTCGGGTTGTGTCTACTATTTGGCAAGTCAGTGTGTTATATCTCATATACATGTTACATGTGACTACCCGGGTTCTCTAACCCTACTAATGTTGCCAGGTTCTCATCCTATAACAAACGCTGCCGGGTTGGATTTAAATATATATATATATATATATAGTGCAACCTTACTACCACATCCCGGGTTCCTGTGCACTCATTCCAACCACAAAGCTAAGTCCGGTTAAACAACAAGTATTGACTGTTTAATCGATTACGAATGTCTATGTAATTGATTGCATAAGAACTTGTCCTTGATACAATAATACGTCAAGGTTCCACCTTTCTCCGACCTCATCTGAGTTCATCCGACCTAATCCAAGTTCCTACCTTAGTACTTCAAAAATCTAAGGTTCCTCCCAACCATGTCCAGGTTCCTACCTTGGCACTTCACAAGCCCAAGGTTTATCCCCAACCTCTTCTAGTCCTCAACCTGGTAATCCTATCAAAAGGGGTTACGAGCTCTTCCGATCTCTCTACCCGGTAGCTCTTACAAGTCAACCACATACAAGTTCCTTCGAGCTCGCCTAAGCTCAACCGAGATAACTACCCGATTGCTCATTCGAAATCACACAAATTCATCCGAGATCACCCAAGCTTATCTGAGATTACAACTCAGACCTCAAAGAAAAGGAAGACACGAGCTCTATCGAGATCACTACTCAGTCTCTCAAGGAAATAGGAATATACGAGCTCAGCCGAGTTCGTTACCCGGTCGCTCTTTCCCTCCTTGTTCGGGTTCCTTTTTATACAACAACGTTATACTCAAAAGTGTTATGTATATGTATATACCACTTACATGGCAATAACCTGGTCATGCACCAACACGGTCTTCCTATAATACTACCATACCACACAACCCTGGATATGAAAAGGTGCTATCTACACCCCCTTATGCAACAACCTGGTCGTACGAACTCGAATTATCGCAGGGTCATTATATCAACCAATCTAAACTAACCAAATAATCAAATTATACAAGAAATACATCAAACATCTATTTTCAGTTATCAAAATTTCATGGCGTTACCATTTCATATTGTTATAAGCTACAAATGAAAGTAAAATGCGTATTGCTTTTAGACAAGCTACAAGTGCATAATTTTTTAATATTTATCTTCTTTTTGTGAGTATTTTTTAGCAAATAACCTTGCTTTTTTTTCTCACAACCTTACCATTTTTGCCCAATTTGTTGCAAAAGACCTATTTTGCTCCAACAACTTTCTTTCCTTTTGGCAATTTAACTAACTTCCAAACATCATTCTTCTAAAATTGTTCAAGTTCCTCTCGCATTGCTTTAACCCAATTATTATATTGCATTGCATCATCAATGTGATTAGGTTTCATTTTAGAGATCAGTACAATGTGCCTTTGTGTTCTGAGTGATGATCTTGTTTGAACACAATTTCTTGGATCTCCAATGATTTGACTTTCTGGATGATTCCTTCTCATGATGTGTTCAATGGGATCTCTTACCTCTTCTTGAAATTCTTGTTGAGTGGACGCTTTTGTCTCTAGATTCTGTCTAGATGAGCTAGTTCCTATAAAACTGTCATCCAGTCATAGATATGAAAAAGACTCATCTAGCTCTAATAACTCTTTATCAGGCTTATTTTTGTCAAATCTTATATGAATAGCTTCTTCAGCTACCAAGGTTCTTGAGTTATAAACTCTGAATTCCTTTGAAGTTTTAGAGTATCAAGAAATATCCCATTATCACTTTTTTTAATCAAAGTTTCCCAAGTTATCCTTTGTGTTGAGGATGAAACACTTGCATCCAAATGGATGAAAATATGATATGTTGGATTTTTGTCCCTTCCACAGTTCATAAGGAGTCTTTTTAAGGATAAGTCTTAAGTAAATTTTGTTTTGAAGATAACGTGCAGTATTCACTACTTCAGCCCATAAGTGCTTAGGGGTTGAATTATCATTGAACATGGTTCTCACCATCTCTTGTAGAGATCTCTTATTTCTTTCAACTACCCCATTTTTTGAGGTGTTCTTGGTGTTGAAAAATTGTGAAAGATTCCATTTTCTTCACAAAATAATTAAAACTTTTCATTTTCAAATTCTCCCCTATGATAACCTCTGATTGAAGTAATGCATACTTCTTTTTCATTTTGAACATGTTTATAGAATTGAAAGATGTTAAAAGACTCATCGTTGTGGTTCAGGAACATGACCCATGTTCATCTAGAGTATTCATCCACTATGAACAGTCCATACCTCTTTCCACTTGTGGACGCAATTCTGGTTGGACCAAACAGATCAAGGTGTATCAATGCAAGGGTCTAGAAGTGGAAATAATGTTTTTATTGGAAAAGGAATATTTAATCTATTTCCCCTTTAGACGTGCCTCACAAAGTAAATCATCCTTGTATGACATACTTGGTAGACCTTTTACAAGATTATTTTTCTGTAGTTTGGAGATTAACCTCCAACTTACAAGACCAAGTTTTTTATGCCATAGTCAGTGATTTTCTTTAATAGACAATAAGCAGGATACCTTTTGATCTGTGAGATCTCCCAATCTGATTTTGTAGAGGTTACCTTTTCTCTTGGCGGAGAATAGAGGAGACCATCTTTACATAGGACGACACACTCATCTTTGTTGAAGGAGACACTATATCCACATCCACATAATTGACTTATGCCCAGTAGTTTATGTTTAAGACCCTTAACAAACAGAACATTATCAATAGAAGGATAGGAATGAATACTTACCTTACATACTCCGATTATTTTCCTTATTGATTCCCTCTGAAAGTGATTGTTCCACCATGATAACGAGTCAAGCATTGGACATTCACCTTTCTCCTGTCATGTGCAGTGAGTAGCCACTATCCCAGTACCATGATAGGTATCTATTTCTTGTTATCAAGGATATTTGCAATAGGAATAATCTTTTTCTTAGGTACCTTTTTGTGTTAGCCATGTTGATTGTACCTTTTTAGGCTAATCTTTACACCTGGATGCCATATGACCAATCTTACCACAAAAGTAACATACAATGGTGTCCTTACCATGAAATTATACCTTTCCATTATATCCATTTCTAGATTTGTCTAGGGAACTTCTACAATATCCTAACAGTTTGCTAAGATTATCTTTTACATTGACAAATTTGGCTAATGTAGCTTTCAAGGTTCTAATTTCCTCATGAAGTTTGACAACATCTTGACATTGACCCATAACTTTTTTATTCTTCAAAATCTTGTCATTCAAGAATTTCATAGATCTTGTGTGTTCTTCAAATTCAACCCAAAGATTATGTTGTTCTTGAGAAAAGTAGCTTTTTCTTTGGCACTTGTCTCAATCTCAAGACATAGCTCAAACTCTTTTTTCTTTAAGAGTCATACAAGCTCCACATGTTTGAGTGGACGCATCCAGTGAAATTTCTACTTGATGCTGAAGATTTTTCTCAAGTTTTAAATGATCTTCGAATAAATTCTTGAAATTTTTTCGCAAATCATGGAGCTTTTGTCTTTATCTTTCTTTTCTTTAGACATTCTTTTTTAAAAGTTTTTTTTTCACTTGTAGCCACCTTTGTTTCACCATATTTTTAGGATTTTAAGTAAAATAAAGGCAAGCTCATCTTCATTAGAATCTTCCTCGGATTCATCATCAGATGAATAATTAGCCTTAAGAGCTTTGGACGAACTTCTCGGTACTTGTTCTCTGGACGATGACACCTTCTTGTTCTTTTGGCTATTGAGAGCTAGAGACTTTTCTCTTTTGGTTCCTTTGTCATGATGAAGTTATGTTCATGAACGTTGAGGGTTCCAACTAGTTCCTCAAGAGACATAGAATCAAGATTCTTTAAGCCTCTTAGTGTCGTTACCTATGGTCTCCTCTTCCTGGACAGCTTCTCAAAAATTTGTCAATATGATCATAGTTATCATAAGTTCTACCTAAGGATCTTAATTCATTGAGAATGGTTTGGAAGCATTTGAACGTACATTGTATGTCTTCACCTTCTTCCATAGAGAAGAGTTCATACTGACGAGTGAGGAGACTGAGTTTGTTCTTGTTTACCTGTGATGTACCTTCCTATGTTATAGCCAGGGTGTCCTACACTTGTTTGGAACTTATGAATTTGTGTAACTTGGTGTATTCTTCTTCAGATAGTGTGCACAATATGACATTCTGAGCCTTGGAGTTGAATGGGAATCTGAATTTTTGCTCCTTTGTCCATTGGCCTCTAGGAATCTCATTAAGCTGATTATCATACAGAATATAATCACCATTTTCCACCACATCCCATAAATCTATATGAATAGATTCAAAGTGAGCTATCATACACTCGTTTCAGTAACATTTTATGCCTCTGAACAGAGGTGGTTTTTTGGTGGAGAGTCATTCTTCCATATCTTTGATATCCATGATCTTTTCCTTAGTATTGTCAAATACTCAACCCTTAAGGCTAAACTCTAATACCAACTAAAATAACAATAATCACACAAGAAAAATGGTTGAATAGTGTGTTAATCAAAGATATAATAAACTTTTGCAAGTTTTAACGCATATATACATGGAAATGTAGAAGAAAGATAGGTCGTCCACTGAAGAGAAAATCAAATTTAAATAAAGACAAGTTAAATTGTCTAGAGACTTAAGGATAGAAAGTCTTTTTAAAAATAGTTTTTCAACTAAACACTTGGTATTAAAGAAGTGACAAAGAGTGTTAATAGAATGCACAACAAACCATAAAGGAGAGAAGCATAATCACTTGGTTTATACTAGTTCACTTAACCTGAGCTACGTCCAGTTCTCCTTTATTCAACAATAAAAGGTTATACTATTCAAATCGTGATTACAAAACAGGTATTTTGACCTGCCACTCTTGGCTTTACAACTCTTAATACCACTTATGGAACTTTCCAAGACTCGCTTTGAATCTAAGAGACCCATGTATTGTTTAACACTAAGTCATTCCTAGTTTTCACAAATAGTAGTTTAAATGAATACAAGTATTCGACAACACTCAAAGAGTAGATAAACAACAAATCTCAATTACAAAATGACTTTGCTTAGCAAAGTATAAACAAATAAAAACTTTGTATTAGTTGTCTAGTTATTTCAACAAAGTTTCACTTCAGATAAGTTCTTGCTTTTTCCTCAGTTTATCACTCTCTTGATTTTTGGGTTGAGATTGCCTTTTATAGACTTCAGTGAATGATCCATTACGGGATCAATGTCAATTCCTTGAAAAGACCATTGTCTCATAGTAAAGGATAAGGCTATGTGGCGTGCTCTGATTTGCACGCTAGTAAAGACAACATCGTGTTCTCTTCTTCCGTAGTAAAAATGACCTTTAGATAATATTTTGTGAGTACCTTCTATTTTATTCTATATGTCCTTTCCTTAAATTTAAATGTTAGCAATTAAAAAAAAAAGAGGCAAAATGAATTTGTATGGGATAGAACACATGTACTTCTTTTTTTCAGTTATCACAAACTTACAAACATGTGGAATAAGTAACAAAATAATGTATTGAAAATAGTATGAACACACAAAATAACCAAGAGGGGCGTGAATTGGTTCAAACGTAGTCTTTTAAAAATCTTTAAAGAATCAGAGTAACAAGATCCTATAACAATTAAACCAATAACGCTTCAACCAATCAAACCACTCAGCTCAAGAAAACAATTACAAAACCTTACACTTGTTGAGTAATAAAGATTTCACCAAAGAATCACAGATTAAGACAACAAGAAGAGATTAAAGAAAGTAATCAACACAAGAACTTATACGGGTTCACTTCTCAACATGAGAAGCTACATCCAGTTTCTTCTAACCAAACTTAGTTAGAGTTCCACTATTCAAAATTTGTTCTTACAAGCTTACAAAAATCACCCTTAATCAACCCTAGATTAAGATAAAAAATCTAATACCCTTTAGACAATTCTACAACTTTATTGGGAAAAGACATATTTAGAATTAATAACATGTAAATATCTTACATATTTTTTTATTAAATGTAATTGTTAAATATGATTATAAAAATATAATTATATTAACCATGGTATTTCCGACTGATAAATTAGAATAAATAAAACTAATGTATAAGCGATTTGAATTTATATATACAATGATTTGAACTAATCAAGATAATTGTGGTAAATATATATTTTAATTAAGTCAATAAAAAAATCAAAGATAAATAATTTTTTTAATTGTATAGTGAAATTAATTAATTTCATTTTCAATTATAAATAATTACAATATGTTAAAATATATTTTCGATCCTAATAAATGTTAGATACAAGGGAGCTTGAAGGGGATCAAGATGTTGAGGCTCTTTGTCTTGGATGAGTTTAAGCTTTTACATGCCATTCAATTGAATGCATATGTAACTTTGGATGTATAAGAGTTTCATCCTATGATCCAGTGCATTGTATAAACATCATTCATTGGCTTGCATTCATGGTTTTTTTAAAAGCACGTGTCTTGTGAAAAAGCTTTAAGTTTTCATGATTGCATAAAAAGCCAAGTGCTCATGTTTTAAGTTTTGGGAAAACCAATTACCACAATATGGTAATCTATTAGTTGAGCTATGAAGAACAAAATAATCGATTACAGGTATTAAGTAATCGAGTACACTATGCAAACGCAAAACAAGTCCTGACTATGTTAATCGATTACCATTTATCAATAATCGATTACTGAGCACGTTTTTTAAATAAGAATCCCTATAGTAATCAATTACATGGGAGATTAATCCATTACTTTGTTCTTGTATCTTTTCCATAAAGCTTAAGAACACTTTAATTGATTAAATATGATATTAATTGATTACACAAGTGAAAATAATCGATTACATTCAGTTACAACAATTTTTTATAAAATGTTGTTGGGTTTTTTGAAAAAGAATAGATCATTACATTGTGAAATTTTCATAGATTTTCAAAAGTCTTCTGAAGTGAGAAGAGATACTCTGGGTCACAAAGCTATTGTCCCACAAATTCCAAACTTCATGTTTCATTGAAAGATTTCTTCTTGGGCAAGATTCTAAAGAAATTCTTGGAGAGTTTGGTCTGAAACTTGTTTTCATTCAACCTGGATCAAGATTGGTAATCATATGCATTCATATACATTGGATCGTCAGGTTGTCTCTCTACATTAAACTTTGTGCATAATTCGTTTCTATAATTTTAACTTGTTTGTTGCTACTACAAAAGATTTCTTAAAGATTGTCTAGAGTAGGGTTCTCTAGAGGGAAGAGTAGATAAGGGTTTCTCTATGTCTTGATCACTAGGAGTCTAAAGGGTATTAGATTTCTGATCTTAATCTAGGGTTGATTAAGGGTGATTGTTGTAAGCTTGTAAGAACATATTTTGTGAATAGTGGAACTCTAACTAAGTTTGGTTAGAAGAAACTGGATGTAGCTTCTCATATTGAGAAGTGAACTAGTATAAGTTCTTGTGTTGATTACTTTCTTTAATCTCTTCTTACTATCTTAATTTGTGATTATTTGGTGAAATCTTTATTACTCAACTAGTGTAAGGTTTTGTAATTGTTTTCTTGAGCTGAGTGGTTTGATTGATTGAAGCATTCTTGGTTTAATTGTGATACGATCTTGTTACTCTGATTCTTTAAAGATTTTCAAAAGGCCAAGTTTGAACCGATTCACCCATCTCTTGGTTATTGTGTGTATTCATACTGTTTTCAATAAATACCTTAATTTTGTGTTTATTCTGTGATAAATTTTTTCTTTGCATTAAGTGACTAATAAAACAACAATTTTATATTTGGTTGTTGACACATTTTTATAGGGTTTGATAGATTATTGAATCTTGTATTTGTTTCCTGATAAAAACAAATCACTTGTTATTAGTCTTTTTCAAAAGGACTAATAACAAATATATTTTTTATCAGGGATTAAACAAAAATTTACTAATTTATTAGAAACTAAAAAAAGTATCAAGTACCAAAAATATATTGTTGTATCAGGTAACAAAATGAAAAAATTATTTATTAAGAAGAAAATACAAAATTCGGATATTTATTAATAATCACAAACATATTTTATCCTACCATAATTAGATGAAATTATTATATATATTGAATTAACAAATTTAGTATCAACTAAAACAATTTAAAATAAAATATTTAGCTAATAATATGAAATTATCATATATAATTTTTTTTATTAATATAATTACTAAATGATTCTAAAAAGTCTGTTTTATTGATAAAATACACAAATGTTTCAAATTTATTTGTTTTTATTAAATAAAATTTTATTTAACAAATATTCATGGATATAAGATGTGTGTGTGCGTGTGTGTGAATATAGTTGCATATATTTATGAAATACATTATACTTGCTTAAAGGATATTTGTACAGGTACGAGGTGTGCACGAGATATATTTTCATTCAATGGAACTCATTCAATGGAACGATGATCAAAGACTATTACTTTAAATTACCTCAACACATTTTCATTCCTAATAACAATTTATTTTGATGAATATAAAATCATATTTATAAAAAAATTATTAATAATCCATACAATATTTACGATTACGATTTTTCATATGAACTATCACTATATTTGTATACACCTATATTTTAAAATATATGTATGTTCCTAAAATATTAATATGAAAATAAACATTATTATTTTACATTTTTTTTAATAAAAATATCATCGTACTTAATTTTAATATTATGAAAATTTATAATTCTTTTATGCAATAAATATTAAAATGAATGCGTTTTAGAAATTAGTATATTAATAAAAATTATATTAAAATTTAAAAAAATAATATTATATAAATTAAATTAATAATAAAAGTATAAATTTTGGGTGCATTACATGATCTACCTACTACTAATTAAAATAGACAAGTTGATATCCTAGTAAGCAATGATTCTTGGTGGATTCTAAAGTGAAGTATACTTTTTTTGGGTACACTGGTGAAACATTATTATAGACCGCACGATATATTATTAAAATAATCAATGGTCCAGATTTGTCACCGCTTACCCATTTTGCAATTTGTCTCTCCTCTCTCCTCTCCACGACGCTCTCCTCTCCGGTCTCAACGTCATTGCAACTCCCACCACCACCATGCCAAACCTCCTCACCGTTGCACCGCCATTGTTGCGTCTCCGACTTCTCCTCCTTGGTTGCAATCCTCAAGCCACGACATCGCAAGCTGAATCGCGTTCTTGGTGTGATCTGCAACGACCTTGACGGTGCATCCCGTGGCAGCGTGGTGGGCTTGAGTTTTGTATAAAGAAGCTAGTTCTAATTATTGACTTGAGTTTTGAACTTCTAATTTCTTAACCCTTCGAAAATAGGATCTTCGATTCACAGTGATAAGTGATTCACCATTACGACTAAATTACAGGGTCATTGGGTTAAGCTATTTTACTCTTTCTCAAAACAAATAAAAAAAAAGTTAAAGTAGAACTCATAATGTTCATAATCAATGACCAAAGACTTTTCGTATGAAAATCATTGGTACAATTTGAATTTATCATATTTGGTAATGCAATATTCATAATCTTTTTCGTCTCTACTCTTTGAGAATATAGCCCTTTTCGCATCATCTTACTTTGACCCATACTCCACGGCGTGACAGGAGAGAAGGAAGTTAATGTGACCGAGGAGTTGGGCCACGCTTTCGGAGTCTGCGAGAAGGGGAGAGGTGGGTGCAGGCGTGGTGGTGGTGGTGGTGTAAGTGTGGTGGTGATGGTGCAGGAAAGAGAAAATAACATAAAAATAAGAATGTTTTTTTTTCTTCCGATGAATGACCTGCAGGTAAAAAACATTTTCTCACCGGTGAGGAAGTGTCTAGGGACTTCATATTAGCTTTCAGCATGATTCTTCCGTAAATATATATTCCTTTTCACAAATTCCACACAATACACGTCACTTGAGCAACAGTAGAGGTGGATGCTATATCCCAAAAGACAAAATATAAGTAATCTATGGATAAATTACTTAATAAATGCTTAGAAAAAAAATAAGAAAAACATAAATTAAGTTCTTTTCTTAAATTAAAGTTAACTTATGCATTTCAAATTTTTTATAATTTCTGCAAAAAAAAATTGAATCTATGTAAGGAACTTAATTTATTTTATTTTATTTTATTATTTTTTGTTATCTTTTTCAAGATGATCACTTTGTTGAAAATTTATTCAGACCTAAAATAAATAAATGAATGGCCTTCTTATAGTTCAGCTTTATGAATTTTTTTATATAAATAACTAAATCAGGAAACTGACACAAAGGAAATAAAATAAGTCACTATAACATTTGAACTGAAGCTTCTTTTCTGCTTCTCTCCTACCTCAATTGTACTTGTCATTTTGACTCAATGCAAGTAGTTTCATGAAGTGACACCTTCATGTGGCTTACAAGAATTAAACAAAGATCAAATTAACAACAGAAGCATGAAGTAAAAAAGACAAACTCCATACTAATAACCTACAAACTTTTCTTATTCCTTATACTTTTGGAGATTGACATCAAGGTTCAAGCTAACATGACAGCACAATTGTGAATAAAGGGGTTAAGGTTGGTGCTGCTACACACAATTTGCTTCCACTTCAATTTCTCAACATGTGGATCAGGGAAGCAAGTGTATATCTTCATCACAGCACGTTGTGAGTAGGAGGCAGAGGTAGCGCCAATAAGAAGCAACTCATTTCCCATGGATTTGAAAGCCACACCCCAACCTCCTTGTGCATCAGCTCTCACTGGAACTGGTCCTAACTTCTTCCATGAGTTGTTTTTCTTAAGATAAACCTTTAGCTCATTTGAGGAAGCATCAAGGATATACAACTCATTGTTGGCAACAGCAATAAGAGGAGGGGATCTTGGAGTTGAAAGAGGAATATCTTTCAACATGGCAGGAACCAAGTTCCAAGTGTTTGTGTCTTCATCATAGAATTCCCCACAAGTGAGGTCTTTCTGCTGCTCGTTTTGCCCTCCAAGCACATAAAATTTGTTGTCCAAGTAACAACCTGAGCAAAACTTCCTCTTTTGTATCATCCTTGGAAGTTGCTCCCAAGTGTGGCTTTCTGAGTTGTATTTCTCAGCAGAACTCAAAACCTCCCAAGTTGTTGTCTCAATTCCACCAGCAACAAAAGCCATGGTACCACAAGAGGCTGATGCAAAGAGGCATCTTGGACTTAGCATTGAAGGACCCTTGAACCACTCATTTGTTGCTAACTCATACCTCCAAACAACACCACCATCAACCTCTTTTCCTGAAACAAAGAGATTGGTCCCTGCAGAAAATGACTCCTTGTCCCCCCACTCAAAATTGTAATCTGATGGAATGATAGGAAGCTTCCTGCAGGACCTGAAGTGGCTATCAAATGCACACCAATTCTTCTCTCCACTTGCTAACATAAAAACCGATGGCTCCTTGAACCCTATCACCCTCCTGATTTTGTAGATTTCACCACTCTTCAGAAGGGTCAGAAATCGCTTGCTTAGACAACACATCTTCCAGTGTTTTGGTATTGGAAATCTTGCCAGTATCATGGTCTCTAGCTCATCACTGAGACATGGAACATCATAATCTTCATCCTGAGGCTCTTGACCTGCGGAGGAGGAACCATGGACATATGAAGGTGACTCTTCTAGAATTCTCATTTTTTCAGCTGAGGAATTGTGAGAAAACCTGCAACTGCCACAACCAAAGTTCCACATAGGTATACTTTTCTACTAGACATACTAACTCATTTTGTAGGAAAATTATCTTTTTCTGCTTTCTGCTTCCTGGTTCTTTTTCTTTGATGTTGATCAGCCAAGCCTTTACACCTTATTGCTAACTATCTGTAACTGTAGACAGAAAATCCAGGTAAAGTGTCAGCAACAACAGTTAAGAACAAGAAATGCAATGCAACTATATATGTAGCCAATGAACTAACACAATATAGCCAACTACAACTCTTATGGTGGCACCCACATGAAAGTGACAATTAGAAATCTTAGGCAAATAAAGTAAGTCATTTTTCATGGATTGAACAGTGCTATATCACACAACAGGTATTGGAAAAAAGAGAGTTTTCTTGGCTTGACCAAAAAGATTGTAACAAATGGCTAAATTCATGTGAAAAGACATTAGTTAACCAACCACTTCGATTTCGTGGGTTAAGGCTCAAGAAATTAAAAATAAAAAAATAAGCTTTGAGAACTAATGAGTAATGACATTAGAAGAACTTAGAGCCAAACCTATCTCTCAATGGATTAGTTATGGCTATTGAGAATAGAGATATTAGATATATATTCATATTATCTTGAAAAAACATGCTTACCTAGAAGACAAATTCACAAGCCTTCACATCATGGCGGGCTTGATAATTGTTCAGATCAGTTTAACACAAACGTGAAGAAGAAACAGAAAGAGACCACAGCTTTTGATTTATTCAATTCAAATTTTTCACAAATGTTTATTCAGATGTACAGAAGCCGAAATAAAGGGTGCAAAGGGGAAGTGAGAAAGCAC
Source organism: Glycine latifolia (assembly GCA_013407115.1). Lineage (NCBI taxonomy): Eukaryota > Viridiplantae > Streptophyta > Magnoliopsida > Fabales > Fabaceae > Glycine > Glycine latifolia. The sequence continues at coordinate 12,457 of QARZ01040345.1, read as the reverse complement.
AAAAATCAAGGCATACGTGTATGATAAAGAAGAGAACATAGGAGAGGGACAGAGAAGTAGTTTAGTGTACAAAGGAAAAACCAAGTCAAACGGAGCAGTAAATGGAATCAACGGAAGTGTTACTAAATCATGAGTTAAAAACAAAGAAAAGAAACATTGAAGCTAGAGTAGTGTATGCAGTAGGCCTCTCAGCAACTAATGCATGAAATGTGAAGTTGAAGGAGTTGTTTTGAGAAGCATAGGGATGTGACTGAAGTAGTGACTTAAAGTGTGGAAGGAAGCCATAAGGTGCAGAAGAAAGAAGAGAGATAGAGAGAGATTCTACATGGAGACTAATACCCTCGTTAGGAAAATATATGCTTGAGTTGGTAAATGATGCGTTTGGAGATTAAAATATATACCCTTCATCAGAATCCATATTTTAATTGATATATCATCATCAACCTCACTATCATATTGTCTTCTTTTTTATTACCCATCTAAGTAAAAGACAAAATTTGAGTGTATTATCATACAATATTAACTAAGGTGGTAATTTATGTAATAAAGTTCCAAATTTTATAAATATATATTTACTTTTTCTTTCATATTATTTTCTCGTTATTTTTTAATCCAGCTCACTCTTCTTTTTCTATCATATCACTTATAGTTTTTTGCCTTTTTTTTTTTTCCTATCTTCCTCTTACTTTTAGTCTAATATACTCCATTTTGGGTGTACCTTTACACTTTTCCTAAAAGTTGACATTATAAGTTAGTGCAAATTGATAAATTAAATTATATTTTCATTAAAAGTTATCATAAAAGAATTTATAAATTTGTATTTAAGATTTTTGCTATGAGTTGGAGAGAAACAGACTGTGTTGACTTTACAATTCATAGAGCGGTACGATGACACCAATAACCCAGATGAACATCTAGATGCTTTCCTTACTCAAGAAACCTCTACACCAACAACGACGCAATCCTATGTTGTGTCTTCCCAAAGGGAAGCACAAACATGGTATGGGGGGTTCCCCCAAGGTCCATTGACAACTTCAACACTCTTGTTGAATGCTTTAGCTAGCAATATACAACCAGTCGATCACATCATATAACTTTTGTCGCGTTGGCCAGTCTGCGATAGGCAGACAATGAGTCTCTTTAGAGGTTCATGGACAGATTTGTACGAATAGTTGTCCAGATCCGAAATCTTAACCCAGAAGTGGCATTGCACTCCATACTGTTAGCCCTATGACCAGATAAATTTGAGGACAACCTATGCAAGAAACCCCCTTCTAGCATGGACGAGTTACGTGAACGAACCAAGGGTTACATCCAGATGGAGGAGATGTCGAGGTTCAGGAACAAGGTCCGACAAACTGGCCAAAAACGCGACAAGCAAGAAGGAGTAACCAAGACTAACCCACACAAGTCGGAAAAAAGGCACAAGTCGGACAAGCGCCAACCTCTCCCAAGGAGACCTAGGTATGAGCACTACATGCCCTTGACAGTCAATCGCATCACTATCATGGAGAAGGCATTCAACACAGAGATCGTCGTAAAACTACCTCCACCATTCCTCCTAGGCCAGGGTCAGACATGACCAAATACTATAGATACCATCGCAGTAGCGGACACAACACAGAAGACTGATGGGCCCTAAAAGACAAAATTGAAGAACTCATATTGGCTAGATACCTATCCCAATTTGTGAAAAGACTCGACAATCACACACCAAGAACTAGACTCTAAGAACACCTAGAGAATCAACCTAAGAATCAGGATGTCGATAGGAGAAGAGATATAGTAGAAGATAGAGGGAGGCAGAGGCACTACCAGCCAGGACGCGAACGTCAACCTCCACAAGAATAGGAAAATGAGCCCGCCCAAAAGCGATACCTCCACGCTATCCAAGATATCGATATCAACTGTGTCAATGTTCCACCACCACAAAGTCTCCCTCCTATTACTTTCACGGATAAAGATTTTAAGGGCATTAATACGGTCAACCAGAACGATCCCATGGTGTTCTCCATCATGATCACCAACTTCATGGTGTTTAATGTCCTCATTGACCAAGGTAGCTCCACAAAAATCCTATACTGGAGAACATTTCAAAGATTCAAAGTCTCATCTGACATAGTTCACCCTTACTCTGGACCTCTCCTCGGCTTTGCAAGGGAGAGGTTAGAGACTAGAGGCTACGTAGACCTTATGACCACATACGGTCAAGGCCAACTCTCAAGGAGCTTCACAATCAAGTATTTAATTGTTGAAGCATATACCTTTTACTTTGATTCGATTTGCAGGAAAACACTCAACTAGCTCAGAGCCATCGTCTCCATGTCTCACCTCAAAATGAAGTTTCCTACCTTGATTGTCAAGGCAGACCAAAAACAAGTCCAACAATGCAATGTCAACAGCCTGAAAGTGGTACCATATCCTCCCACCAAGGAGCCCGACAAACATCATCCCACAGCGGGTGGTACCAACCAAGTAATGAACATGGACGAAGGGGTCTTCAATACAAACCTTTACCATCTACGACACAAGTCAAGATGGTGTATTTGACTTGGATCCGCGCGATGACACCATCGACAAAGGGCCAAAGCCTATCAAAGAACTTGTCAAGCTCCAACTTGGACTCTAACCCGGACAGTGCATGTAGCTCAACAAGGAACTCTCTGACATGAACACAAATGCATAACTGACGTCCTTCACAAAAATGTGGACCTGTTTACCTAGAAGCCATCTGATATGCTAGGCATTCACCCCAATATCATATGCCACAAGCTAGCCATATGCCTTCATGCCAAGCCGGTATCACAGAAGAAGAGAAAGATAGGAGACGGGCAGCATAAAGCGATCAAAGAAGAGGTAGACAAGCTGCTCAAAGCCAAATTCATTAAGGAAGTTAGGTACTCCATCCAGCTTGCCAATATCATTATGGTAAAGAAAGCCAACGAAAAATGGTAAATGTGCACTAATTACACTAACCTCAAAAATGTGTGTCCCAAAGATGCATACTCTTTACCCAACATTGACAGATTAGTTGGCGGTGTGTCTGGGTTCCAAGTGTTGAGCTTCCTGGATGCATATTCTGGGTATAACCAGATCAGAATGCATGCCCTAAACAAAGGAAAACAACATTCATTACTGAAGATGCCAATTTCTGCTACAAGTTCATGCCCTTTGGCCTAAAAATTGCAGATGCCACATAACAATGACTAATGGATCGGGTCTTTAAACAACAGATTGGATGAAATGTCAAGATATATGTTGACGACATGGTCGTTAAATCTCAGAGTATAGCCCAACACGTGGCAGACCTAGAGGAAGTTTTCAGAGAGATCCACAAATATATAGGCTTCATGATCACACATTAAGGAATAGAAGCCAATCTTGACAAGTGCACAACAATACTGGAGATGCACAGCCCCACAAGTGTTTAGGAAGTCCAAAAGTTGAACGACAGGCTAGCATCTCTGTCCAAGTTTCTCCCGAAGCTCTCTGAAAAAATGAAACATTTTACAAGCTGCTCAGAAAAAAGAGCCCTTTTTATGGGGCGAAGCCTGCGTGCAAGCTTTCTTAGCCTTCAAGAAATCTATTACCACACTGCCCATCCTAAGTCAACCCAAACCAGGAGCGCCACTGCTCCTTTATCTTTTCATAGCTGATGAAGTAGTTAGCTCAACTCTCATTCAAGAGGAAGGGAAATATCATCTTCCCATCTACTTCACTAGCAACATCCTCCATTGACACTTGTCACTTTAGCTTGATGCCTCCAAAAACACTTTCAAAGTCACCAAGTGATAGTCAAAACAAACTACTCCATCAAACAGGTCCTGCGAAAGCCTGAATTGGCAAGGAGGGTGGTGGAATGGTACGTAGAATTGTCAGAGTTTTACCTCCAGTACAAACCTCTTGGCCCCATAAAAATACAGTTCATGACAGATTTCCTAGCAGAGTTCACTGGCAAGGACCAAACCACCCCAGATTGGTGGAACCTTTAACGTGAAAGGAAGTAGAGCAGGAATCATTCTTAAAGGGCATGGCAATGTCACTATAGAGGAAACTCTCGAGCTCAACTTCAAAGCCTCAAATAACCAAGTTGAATACAAGACATTCATAGAAGGCCTCAAGCTTGCAAAAGAAGTCAGAGCTAAAAATTTGAGATGTTACACTGACTAACAACTTGTCCAAGAACAGGTCGCCAGCAAATATCATACTAAGGAGACTATACTCCTCTAGTACTATCACATTGCAAAAACGCTCATTGACAACTTTGAGTGTTTCGAAATGTACCATACCTAGGGAGAATAACACCAAAGCAAACCTGCTCTCAAAGTTGGCCTACACCAAAAAGATCGGGCACCTTAAGACTATCATTCAGGAAACGCTCCAAATCCCTACTGTGGACACCTATGAAGTCATGGCAGGGGAGGAAGAGGAACCAAACTGGATGACCCCACATAAGAGAATTTCCTGATTCAAGGGGTGCTACCGTCAGATGAGAACAAAGCTCGACGTCTGAAAATGATGTAACACAGCTGAACCCATAGCCATTAAGTTTTCCTAAATCTACCTTGCAATAGAACCCAAGCTTCAAGCAAACCTCAAGAACACATAAGCTTCCAACACTCCTTGAATTGGGGCTGTTTTAGAAGTTTAAATTGCAGAAAATGGAAGATGGAAGAAAGGTTAGGGATGAAGATGAAGACACCATGGAGAAGCTCTCTAATAAGTCTAGGAAGAATCACCACAGTAGCATTGGGAAGCCATTGATAAGACTCAAGAAGTTCTTGAACAAGAACAAGAGAGAAACTCTTACACAATTTTCAGAAATTGTATTAATGAACCAAAGTTAGTTACATTTAGTTTTTGGAACCTTATATAGGCCACGAATTAACAAGCTAAATGACACTAAATGTAATGTAAATGCAAATTGAAATGAAGCCCAAATGTAGCTTGAAGTGCAAGCTTTCTTTAAAATGAACCTTGGCTTCTAAGTTTCGCGCTTCTGCAGAGTTTACTGATTTAATCGATTATTTCGTCCATGTAATTGATTGTTTAACCTAAATAATTGATTACTTGGTTTGGTAATCGATTATTTTGCTCTTATCTTTCCTGGAAACTGATATATGAACAAAATAACCGATTAATTCGACATGTAATCGATTAAAACAGAGCTATTTACATTTTTCAGGCTGATTTAATCGATTACAGGATGCTTTTAATCGATTACAGGTATCAAAAGATGCTTTTAATTTGTTACAGGATGCTTTTAATATGTTAAAACAGACAACACTCCTTTTGTGTTTCCACTACTTTTGTGGGCTTCTTCTTACTTTTCCAAGAGATACAAGTTAGATTAGATATGATCTTGAAGTGCTTGAGCCCTAGCTCTTTAGCTTGCATTGATCCTCCATCAGAAAAGGAAAGCCAACTACTATGTCATCCTTGATGGCGAGTTTTCCAAAAGAGGGTTGACAGTACCCCGGCTCAAGTGCCTGAATAGCCGACAGGTACCATATGTCATGCAAAAACTTCATGAAGGGATATGCAACCTTCACACAAGGGGATGCTCCCTTGAAACCAAGATGGTGTGTGCAGGGTACTATTGGTCGACTGATCGAAGCCGTATTCAACCAAATTAATGCAATTAAATGCAGTACTAGGAAGTAACCTAGGTCGTCTCTCAAGGATCGATTAATTGTGTTCAGGGATTAAAATGTATTGGGGGTTTTTGACAGAATGCAAGATTATGTATGAAATTAAAATCGAAATATCAAAAGCAGTGATTAAAATGGCCAGGTCTGGAACAGATTGCGTTCATAATATCCTTGGTTCACAAAACATAACCTATCCTGTCTTAATCCTGGTTAGTCCAGATTAATCTACTAAGCGAAGATTAACCCAAAACTTCCCTACACAAATTAAGCAATTGCGAATTCTGTCAGACCAGGATTAAGCAACCCGAAAGCACTGAATCAATCAATTCAAAATCACTAAGCATGATTCCAATTCGAAAATCCAGAACAGAAGCCCAACAAATAAGAACCAAGCAGAATAGAAAATTAAACACAGAGAACCTCCATTAATTGCAATCTGTCCAGAACCTAACCTAGGAATTAGCCTTCCATTAAATTGAAATTAACAACAGAGCATGAATTGAAACCCATAAACAGAAACGAAATTCAACAGAAATGAAATTCAACAGAACCCTAATTACAGAAAACGAAATTTAAAACCTAAAACAGAAACGAAAATAGAGATGCAAAACGTGAAAGATAAACAGAAACGAATTTAGAATTAGAAACAGCAACGAAATTACAAACTGGAATTGAAATTATAAACGAAATTAGAACATAGGAACAGAATTGAAACGAAAATAGGAAGCTATAAACAGAAACAAAAATAAGAAGCAAAACGAAATTAGAAACAGAAAGCAAAGACGAAACTGGAAACAGAAACGAAAATACGAAACTGGAATTAAAAATGCGCAAAACGTAGTCTGAACGGAGTCACCAACAGAAGCTAAAACCTAAAACCCTAGCAGAGCATAAAAACGAAATTAAGAGAGAGGGAGCCTTCTGTTTGGTGACTGGCCCTATTTATAGAGTCACTAAACCTAAAAACGAAAATGGGCCTTTTTAATAGTTCTGGCCCAAAAATACACTTAAGCGAAATAAAGCGAAAATAACGCGAAAATAAAATGCTGCTGCAGAAAATTAATCTTCAAGTCCACGAATTAATTCCAAGCTCACTCAATTATTAATTTGCCCTGAAAATAAAAATTGGATTAATTAAGCTCAGAAAATCCAAATTCGGTAAAATATGAATTAACGGTCCAATTAAGAAATAGTACGGAATATAAACGATTAAAGCTAAATTAAGGATTAAAATGAGTACAGAAAGATGAGGAAATATAGGTAAAAAGTGACTCATCATCGACACTCAAGGCTGACACACTCGATTTAACTAGAAGTGCAAATGATGCCAAGAGTTTGCCGATATCCCACGCACTCCTCCTGACAACCTCCACAATCTAACTTATGAAGATATGGCCTCCCTTATGCCATCGTAACCGACAACAGTACTCAGTTCAAAGAACATACTTATGAAGATTTCCTGACGAGGCTATGCATCAAGCACCTCGTAACTTTTGTCGAACATCCCCAGACCAATGGTTAAGTGGAGGCAGCAAACAGAGTTATCCTCAAGTCCCTACGCATAAGACTTGAAAGTCTAAGTGTCTATGGAAGGAAAAACTCCCCAGTATACTCTAGGCTTATCATTGTTCACCCCAATTATCTACTAACGAGAGACTCTTTTCCAACTCACTTGTGGCATAGATGCCATGATCCCCGTTGAAGTCGAGGAACCGTCGACAAGGAGGATGTTGTTCCAAGAACAACACAATAAAGAAAATATAAGGGTAGAGCTAGAAACAAAGGACGAAGTCTAGGAAATGGCAAGAATAAAAGAAGAGGCCACCAAGCTTTGTGCAGCAAGAAGATACAACACCAAGGTTTAACCTCAAACCTTTCAACCAGGCGACCTTGTATGACGAGTCCAAGGCGACCTTGCAACTGGGAAGACCCATTTAGGGTCATCACGAGCCTAGACAATGGAGCCTATAGGCTACAAGAACTAGATGGTAAAGCAATCCAAGAACATGTAACACTACCCATCTAATGTTCTCTTTCAGTTGACATGTTGGAAGACCGGATGAAGTACTCTTTTTCCTACTTGAGTCTTTTGTCTAAAGAAAAAATCAGGGTTTTGGCTTGAGAGGTTTTAACGAGGCACATCTGGGGAATAAAAGGGAGTCTTTACTCAATTTATATATTGAATAAAAAGTATCTCTCTTTAAATTTTATTTACTTGTGTCAACTCTATAGAGGCTCGACAAACCCAAGGTCCACCCTTGGTGAGTCTCAGCAAAACCTACGACGGACACACATTGTTGGTCATTCTCCAAAGGCTCGTAAAACCCAAGGTTTGCCCTTGGTGAGTCTCAGTAAAACCCAGGATGGACACATGTCGCTAGTCAATTCTCCAAAGGCTCGTAAAACCCAAGGTCCACCCTTAGTAAGTCTCAGCAAAACCCAGGACAGACAAATGTCATTGGTCGATTCTCCAAAGGCTCATAAAACCCAAGGTCCTCCTTTGGTGAGTCTCGATCTCCAAAGGTTCGCAAAACCCAAGGTCCGCCCTAGGTGAACCTCGCCAAAACCTAGGATGGACACACATCGCTGGTCAATTCTCTAAAGGCTCGTAAAAGCCAATGTCCATCCTTCGTGAGTCTCAGCAGAACCCAGACGGAAACACGTTGCTGGTATATTCTCCAAAGGCTCATAAAACCCAAGGTCCGCACTTGGTGAGTATTGGTCTCCAAAGGTTTGGAAAACCCAAGGTTTGCCCTTGGTGAACCTCCATAAAAGCATAGACAAACACATCCTCGATCCAAGGCTCAACAAACCCAAGGTCCACCCTTGGTGAGCCTACCCATTGATAAGTTTCCCCCACGTGGAAACTCAAGGCACGCAAGGTCTACCCTTGGCAAACTTTTATATTCCTAAAATTAATCTTTGCAGGAATACAAAAAACCCAAGGTCCACCCTTGGTGCACAAAACCTGAGACACACTCTTGGTAAGCACACTCTTTTGGAACTACGACCAACAAGGCCAAAGGTTCAGCCCTTCATCCTCGAAAAAGAGGAAAAACAATAAACCACCAAACTGGTCAACAAGACCTTTAATCAAGTGGATTTCATACTACCTCCTCATAAGAATCAGTGGAGAAGCTCGACAAAGCAAAGGTCATCAAGACCATTAATCCGGTGGATGTCAAACTACCTCCTCATAAGCATTAGAGGAGAAGCTCTACAAAGCGAAAGGAAACATCATCATATGAATGACAAGACCTTTAATCTGTTTAAAATCAAACCTGAGGTGATTTTGTGTCATCTAAGCTCTCTATTTTTGTCAAGGTCTTGCTTCCTATGCCGCAAGGACATCATCCACATCAAAGTGTCCTACCCTTATTATAACGAAGCATTGCATAAATAAATGACAACAACATACAAGACAGAGAACAATTTTGTCAACAAAGTAAAACATTTGTATTAAGAAGAATAATTGTTAGAGTTACAAAGCTTTCATGGCTTAAAATCACAAAACAAAAAATAAAAAAAGGCCAGCCTAAACATTGACCCCACTGCTCTACTCCTCGCTGGCACCTTCCTCCACTATAGCAGCCATCTCCTCCTCGTCAAACAGAATACCGTCTTTCACATCCTTGAATGGGTTAAAAAGACCCAAGTCAAGGTCCTTGGCAAAGAACCTGACCTGCCTGATGACCTTATGGAAGCCTTTCTAATGCTTCTCCACAGCCACCTTCTCATAGGTGATAAGGTCCTCTTTAAGCTCCCTGCAAACTTCATTCTCCTCCGTCGCTTTAAGCTCAAACTCACCTAGCCTGGACTCTGCCGCCTTTAAGCGAGCCACAAGGTTAACAACCACCTTGGACAAATCATCCTCTACAGTGGAACTCTCAACCTTTCCAGCCAAGTCCTTCTTCTCCTTCAGTAGCTCCTTGCAGCGACCGGCCAGCTCGTCACCATCTACCTTTGTCCATAAGAGCTTGGCCAAGATACCACCAACCTTGGCAGATAGATGATGGTTGGACCTGATCGCCTCAGCAAAGGTGATAGTGGTATTGGCCACCTTGGGATGTTATACTCATTAGATGGTCCAAGTAGTGGTCCTCCACTTGGCAACCTCTGCCTCCACAGACGCCACGTTACTCATAGCTTCCTAGTGACGCTGCCTGTTACTATGTAAGAGTCCTAGAGACAATCTGATTTATCAGTTGAACACCTTGTACTATTTATTATTTCATGATTAATAAGAGAAAACTTTATATTTATCATATTTATGTCTAACCTATATTTATAGCAATATGCGTTTAAAGATAAAGGCCCTAGGAATAGAACAAGTGTACACTTGATAAGCGCTTGTCATGTCGCTTCAAAATAATTAAACTACGCTAATTCTGTAGCACAGAATTAACCTAGGTCAACTCAAAGACACTATCAATATGATTCTATCTTCAATTCACTACTAACAGTAAAGGGGATTTTTGTCAAACAGTTTGCAGGCGCGAAGTAAAAATTGCAAAAACACAAACTACAATTAAAGATCAATACAGAAACTAATAGAATTGATAACAAGTAATGTAAAAAAGATTAAAGAGCATCAATCCAATTCACCAAACTAAGCTATTCGAATCATCATCGTTCTCAGAAATTTATCCTATTGTGAAAGTTCATTCAATTTCATTAGAAGCAGTTCAATCGAATTAACCCCTAAATTAATTGAAACCACAACCCTAATCGAAATATCATTCAATTAATCTGTGATTTATATTCAAAATTAGGAAATGAATCCATAACCTAATCTGCTTTCAATCCTAAAGGCATTCATAATCATGAAAACAGAATAGCAATTGAAGAAGAAAGTGAACATTCACACAGAATTCAAAATACCAAACCAGAACTCAAATTCTTCTCTTGCTTGGGTTGGATCCTTTGATTGATTGATTATTTGGCCTTCCATGATCATCATCAATGAAAGCCCCATGAGAAAAGTGCACGAAAATGAAGAACAAGGAAGAACAGTTGAGAGAAACTAAGAGAAAGGGTTTTGATTCAAAAAACTTAAAAAGAGAAATGTAAAACTATTTTTTTGCAAAATGAAATGTCAAGTATTAATTCCTCCTAATGTCACTAATATATAGTGACTAAGTCTGAAGAAAAGAATGGGCCATGAACAACCCATCAATTCTAATTATTTATGCTATTTACGCCAATAAAAGTCCAACTCGCAGCCCAAAATACAAGTGCAGTGGTTCTAACTTCAAAGCCTAAAATGACCCTCCAAATGGCAAAATTGGCCTCGACTTATTTCTGGTAAATGTGTAGATCTTTTTGTTATCTTTCCATGGACTACAAGAACGCTCAATTCGGAGTTTTGTAGAGCTCTATAGGTCCTGTACAAGGCAGATACATCAAGTGAGCATAAAATCCAAAAATATACAACAATTAGCAATTAAGCCCACTAACTTGCCTAAGACAAAAACTGAATTAAAATGGGAAAATAAAAGTCCAAGAGAAGTCAAATAAGCTAAGAATGATAGAAAAATATTTAACTAAAGGCACTCCATCAACACTCGATGATCTATGATAGGGATAATGATTATGAGGATTTGAGGACACTACATGTCTATTGCCTAAAGCTTGTTCCTTGTCTTGAATCATCAAGAAAGGGCGTTGATGATCTCAATAAGACTATTACGACATCTTCTACTTGTATAGAGATGTAAGGTAGGTGTAACGACCCCGTATGCATCCGATTCATTAACATTATAATATGGTCATAAGTGCAACAATACTTAACGTAATTAAGTAAACACGGAAGCATAAGAAAAACAAGACGTAATCTTACATCATGCATTACAACTAAAACATTATGTATGGAATTTTGTATACATCTTGGTACCCGGGTTCTGGTCCATAAGATACATTATAGTACAATTCATACCGGGTTACAAAAAGTACAACAAAATTGAGCCAACAGGATTTCCAAAACGAACCGCCTTCCAAAATCTACTTTCTCGAACCCGGCCTCGGCCTCAACCAACTCGGCCTCTCAATTGAGATCCACTGAACAACCCCTACTCGGGTCTATTACCCCGGACCTCGTCCTCTGATCTTTGGCTATTACCTGCAATAAAATATAATCCCCAACCGAGGTGAGATACAATCTCAGTAAACTCAGGGTTCTTGGAGTTACACCTCCCCCTGGTTCACTTCCATAGCACATGGCATTTATATTGGCATTACAATTAACATAGCCAACTCGGCATTTTAATAAGAATAGCAGTATAACCATCTCAGCCTTTTAAGAAAGCCATCCCGATTTTCATAAATATGACAGGTATATAATCACACCAACGTGACATTCCAGCACAGATATAAGTACACCAGTGCACATCTCATGCACAAATGTATATCACCCGTGCACATCTCAGGCACTCGGACGTATATGAATTGTCGAGAAGCTCATCCCGGATGAGTCTTACACTCTCATATATGGTTCGCTTCCCTGGCTAGAAGGCTCCGTTAACCACAATACAAACATCACAGTGCAAATCATTTACATGTATGTTTCAATCAAAAAGCAGTAACACACAATATAAATACACACACTGCATACAATAACCATAACTCCCCAGGAGTATGGTGGAACACAATCAAGGGATACAATCTCCCCAAGAACAGAGAGCTTACCTTCTCTGATTCCAGCACCTTCTTCTCCAACCTCGTGTTCTGTTGCGAAATTAAAAGTGTACGGCAAGTGCACCAATCGTTTCCAAGTAATAAAGATTAGGTAAGTGAGTATCGTTCTCCAC